>JAVSBS010017820.1:0-19374 GCA_033124195.1 Coracias cyanogaster
CTGGCAGGGTGGTTGGACTCGATGATCTCCAGAGGTCCCTTCCAACCCCTAACATTATATGATTCTATTATTTCTTTCCTTCTCACCTATCAAAATATGAGGTTTGAGTTCAGAAAAGACATGTATAATATAATGTGTGTCTAAAATCACTAATCCCAGAGAACTAGAAATATGTCAACAAAACAACACTGTAAAAATTACTCTGAATTTAAAATAATATTAATACAATAAAATAAGTATAAATCCAAATGTATATAATAACACTGTAACTCCATCAGTCATAAATCAGGAAAGCAAATAATGAATGATTTAATGTTACCACAGGAGACTAAAATCTCAGCTGGCACCTAATTATAGGTATGCTTGTGACTGTCTCAGAAAGCCAGGTTGTACATTTATATTTCCTATATTTTGTCAACTGGGCTTTTCATTTGCAAAACCATGGGATGGCATGAAGCCAGATTCATTGTAAATTTGGACAGAATCCCTTGGGTTTTTTCCAGTTCTACAAAAGGTGAACTGAAGTGTATTCAGCTTCACAAAGCTGTACGAGTCATGTTTTGGTGTTGTAGGCAAACATGGTGTTCTGCGCTAAGGTGTGCTTCTAGTCTCTTCCCTTAAATTTGAGCCCCAGTTGCTGTGCCATACAGCTAAATAAAAGAGGGCCAGAAATCAATCACTGCCCACAAGGCCAAGTGTCTTGTACCAGGTCAAGGCTCATGCTCCCCATTGAAGGTTCATTCTGGACAAAAAGCTGGTTTCAGCAGACCACAGCAGAGCCAAGGAGGAAGCTGAGAGTTCAATGATGCAGGTGACCAGAAGTGTAGTGCTTGTGTTTATTTCCTGGCCTTTTCTGCAGATGCTCTCTGAGTCATGGAGTCAGTGGGTAAAAGGGGAGCTGCCTCCAGTCTCCTAGGAAGCAGCAAGCAGCAGAACCATACCCAACTTCTTAACATTTTCCAGCAGACTTCCATTGTTGAAAAAAACCCAAATAAAACTTTCATGTAAATAAAGGCAATAACCCTAAGTTCCCACTGCTGCTTTCTTCCCCTCTGTATGGTAAGATCAGTCTCCCCTACACTGAGTGGTACTTCCAACACCAATTTCCTGCCTTCTAAATAACACCTCTATCCACTACAATACGCAGCAAAATTTATTACTGAAACCTCATCAGTCACTCAGGAAAAAGCTTAACAAACTAATTTTTGAATGAAGGGAGGGCCCACTATTTTCTAATGATTTCCTACATTTTTAATGTAAAACTGAAGGTCTGCTTTTCATCTCATGGCACTTCAGACATTTCCAGTGAATTACATTCATGCTGTTGATCAAGAATCCCTTTACAGCCATAGACAGTTCTAGCATACAATTCAGTCATGCTTAAGTAGCTATTTACAATAGGAAAAATATTTATACTCTTTCTAGGATTAATGGGAAGAAGGATGACACTTAATTAAGGTCCTCTTTAGATTTTTCTAAGGTTTAAAGGTTGGACTTGATGACCCTGGAGGTCATTTCCAACCATAATGATTCTGTGATTCTGTGATTCTGCTTTCATTTTTTCTGCAGCAAGAAATCATCTAATCACAGAATTGTGTAGGCTAGAATGAACCTACGGAAGTTTCCAGCCAAACTTCCTGCTCAGAGTAGATCCAAACAGAACAGGCTGCTCAGGGTTATGTCTGCCTGAATTTTGAATATACTGAGGTACAGGAACTCCTTAGCCTTTCTAGGCAACCTGTTACATAATGATATACATGGTAGTTTAAATAACTTCCTGTGTTCCAACATGTTTCCTTTACCTCTTATCCTTCCACTATTCATTTCTGAGAAAAGTCAGGCCCTACCTTCTCTACACCCTCTGTTGGTACCCCTGGACAGAATAATGTTCTCTTCTTAAGGCTGAACAGACTGAGCTCTCCCAGCCTCTCTTCATATCCCATTAGCTCCCTTACCTTCTTGGAGTTCCTCCAGTAGAATCACTCCACTATATTGACTGTTTTTCCTCTGTTGGGGGGCCACAGTAGTCTGGATGTGACCTCATAAATGCTGAATAGATCTGTCGCGGTCCAGGCGCAAGTGTCCATACCACCTCCCAAAGGGAAACAGGATCGAGGGCAAAGCAGGATGCTTCCCCAGCAAGCTTCTAGGCCACCACAGAGACCAATGAGTATTTAACAGGTTTATTACCAAATATACTCAAATAAAACCATATTTACTCTATGGAGATATCATGGTATAAAAGGACACCATGCCCACCCACTCACTCCCCCTTAGTCAACCTGGTTTGGTGTGGTGTGGTGTGTGCGTGTGTGTATATGTCAGTTTCTACCCTTTTCCGGCATGTGGCGATGGGCCCCGTGGGGGCTGGGTTGACGATACTTGGCCCGCATACTTGGGCAGTTCTGATGACGGCAGCGACTTGCATCTTTTTGGCGCAATCGGAGTCTCTCTCTGACGGTGGTGATGATGGCGAATTGCTGGTGGCTGCTTCTTCCTGGATGTTTTTGTTTTCGGCGCGGTGCTCTCGGCTTGGAGCGGCGACAGCAGCAGCTTCTTGCTGTAGTTTCTTTAAGTGGTGGGAGGCAGCAGCTCGGCGCGGGCTCTCCAGTGGTGATTTTCCGCCTATTCCCCCGGCCGCGTGGCCCGGGGGGGAGTGGGGGGGTTTGGCGGCAGCGATGTGTCTCTCTGCACAGCATGGCGAAAAGAGAGAGTTTTTTGTTTTCTTTTGAGTTTTTATACCTTGCTGCGTCTCTGCAACTTCCATCTTCTGACTTCCGGCAGAACCATGGCATCATGGGGGCTGTGGTTCTTTGTTCGCTGTTTTAATAAGGCAGAATCTTTCATATGTGGGGGTCGGACTGCCACAACATCCCATGGGAGAGGACAAAGTAAGGAATGAGATGTATCCCATGTTAGGGAAAACCTAGAGAACCCCTTGATAAAAAAGCAGTTTTAAAATGCCAGGCTGAGTTTATCTGAGTGTATAATCTGTAAAGAATAATTGAGTTTCTTCAGTTCCTTCTGAATGGTTGGGTTTTCTTTTTTTTATTTTATTTGTCCTAGCATTTCGAGATGAGACAAATTAGGGTTCTGTGTTAGTGCTGAGAGCCGCCTTCTGCCCGTTCCTTCCCTGGCTCATCCCATTGCATGGGATATGGATTCCCTAAGTGTTGCTTGAAAGGAAGCCACAGGCATGCCTTGTTTTCATCAGGGAAAAACATCTTCCCTGCATTGTTGGTGGTTTCAGTTTTGGAGTCTGAGTAGGATCTAATGCATGTGCCAGACAAGTTTTCTGTTATTGGTTCAAGCTTGCTGAACTGATTCTCACTTTAAGCTACTTGCCTGAAGTAAGTATACATTCTTGCCAGGAGATGAAATTCAGGTTTATAAGAAAATAGTTTCATTTGCAGTTCAACACAAGTGAAAAATGGTAGCTTTATATTTTTTCCATGAAATCGCTAATAGGTTGGCTTTTTTTAATAAAACATAAAAAATACTTTTGGTATTGTTTAGTGAGTTGTTAAACTGTATTGACAGTAAAATCATTTGGGGCATTACTAGCTGCCAAAAGTAAGTGCTTTTTCCAGTTACATTGTCAATTGTTGAAGGGCCTAAATGACAGGGAAGATATATTTCCAATAATTATTTTATGTATTTTAGAAATCACTAAAGAAAGATGGCTGTGCTTACTTGTGCTACATATTTACAGCTATTCTCACTTCTTCAGAAATAGTAGCGGTTTTTAAAATTCACTTTTTACATGTGGTTGTAATTGTTTGAAGAATACTGTGTCTGTCTTTTTTGCATGTTGCCCTTAAGATTTTCACTGAACATAAAACACTGCTTGCTTCTCTCAGGGGCATGGTATCTCATAACTGTATGCCCTTCATGCTTTATTATGCAATTTAGTTTTTCATGTCTTTCATTTATTAGCAGTAAAATGACTTTGGAAAAAATAATTCAATTAAGCAGCTAAAATCACTATTAAGATTAAAATTATAGTTAATTAAAGTGAGTTTCCTGGTTTTGTAGAATGGATTTAGTTATGGTATTACTTGACTATATTTTGAATACTTAAAGGAAGATCCTCTGTTTTTCCCAAAGCATTACTATCTTCAGAACTGCTAGCAAAGATATATTTGTTGTTTGGCAACTTCTTTTTGGAATGACCTCCTCACTACCCCTAGGTAGTGTTAGAAAAATTTTCCCTGTGATAGATCCACTAATACATTCTGTAACAATTCAGCAGGATTTTTCACCAGATCATATATCCATTTGCTTGTTCCTTCAGAGTTAATCATTTTGAAGATTTGATATATAAAATTAGAGCAGTGCTTCAGTGGTTTGATTAAATATCTGCTTTGTACATCAGTTTATAACTTTATCAGATAAGTTTCACTTTTAGAAGCTTCTAAGCTCCACTCTGCTTATAGGAGGCAACTTGACCTTTCTGATTCTGAAAATCATAATGTAATATTCTTAAACGTATGAAGCAGAAATTGTCTCAGGAAAATGTATTAAAATTTGCTGAGAACCTTGTATGGTAAACAAATGAACAGTAGGAACAGGCTCAAACACATGCCTATTAAAATTAGCTAAGAATTAGTTATAGTTCTCTTTTAAACTTCAACTGCAAGTTAACATAAGCAGTTGTTACATAACTACAACATAAGTTGTAGATTCTTCTGTTAGTCATTGATTTAAAAGTTATAACAACATTTTTATATAAATATTTTTGGTTTTGTCATACTTGGTTTTTCAAGCAAAAAATCCCTCGGATCCCACTGTTTATTCATGTCAGATATATTTCATCATTTGAAAAACATTCTATACTCTACTATGGTTGAGGAATTATAGGACATAGTAATTACAACTATCTAAAATAGATTGTTCATTTCTTAAAAGCCAAGAAAACATGAAACACAAGTACAGCTTTAACTACCTTAATTATATCAAATTGAACCTTTTTTTTAGTGTCTGAGTGAGACTAATATCCTAAAATATTAGTAAATAAATCCTGTATTCTCTAAGACATTGTGAGTATAGTTTTAGTAATATGACCTAGAGATATGATGTGTGTTTAATAGTTTATTCTTGTAAGGATTGTCCTAGTAGTGATAAAAATTTTGTGTTATTGATGTGGAAAGATAATATAGTAAAGCAGTTTAATAATATCCTCGTTCTTAGTTCTATGACACCTGACTGCATCACCAGCATGAGGACTGAGGTACTTGACAGAACAGCAGACATGGCTAAGGGACTACAGAAAACCTGAATTTCAGAATGTGCTTTATATTTAGAAGAGGACTTTGATTTACAGCACACAAAGGTGGTGTAGCGTTGGAACATTAGTACATTTGTGTGAAAGGCCACATTAATTATAATACCCATAAGTATTAATCCAAAACATTAGACAAGTTTCGTGGCTTAAATTCATACTTTAAGAAGGAATGTGTTTTTTATTTTTCCTGTAAAAGCTGGGGATGAGGTTGACTTCTTGATATTTGTTTCATTTCCCAGCATGTAATGGAGGCTGTATTAGAACAGTTTGTAAGCCTAAATGCTTTTTAATCTAAAACATTGAATGTGTTCTCTTCCAGCCAAACTGCATAGAACAGCTTTTTTATGTTTTTATGGGCTGTGTTGGTTTTGCTTGTCACAGCTACTGGTATTAGTTCACCAGTAAATAATGACTTCCCTTTATTAAGAGAGACAGATGACTTATTTTGTGTCATAGGCAATCCACAATCTTTTTAAAGTCATATTTTTAATGCAAGCATTCCCTTTGATTTTTTTTTTTCTTTTCTTTTTGGTTTGTGTGCCCAGTGAGCTAGACTTCCCATACAGCAAAGTCTTGTAGATTAGCTCATTCATTAGCTGTGATTTGACACTGACAACTCAGCTCTATTTTGATTTTTTTTTTTTTCCCCTCTAAAACCATTTTAAGCATCAAAAGCAAGGCCACCTACACCAGTAGTGAATATCAGTTATATGCAAAGATGTGTTATTAAAGTCATTGGTCCTTGTGTTGCAAGTAGTTCTGCAAATGTAGTGCCAGCTGTTTCTGGATGGTTCTCAGTAAAGATTGAATGCCATAGGCCTCGGTGATACCTCACCACCGTCACTAGCCTCTTCCCATTTCGAAGCATGCAGACCAGCACTGTCCCTATTGGGCTTGCATGTGGATGGTGATCAGGTACTTGGCTCTGAGCAGTTATGTAGGCAGAATATTGCTTCCTGGAGATGTGGTTGGCAAAAAAAAAAAATCCCTCCAAAAGAATAAAATCAGCAGGAAAAATTGCCCAAATACCTCAATAAGAAAAATATTGGTGTTTCCTGACAACTTTGTTGTTGCTTTTCAGCTGTTTTATGTCCATATTGAAAACAAACAAAATGAGTTACCGTCCATATTAGGGTGTGTGCGTAGTTCATAGCATTAGTGATTGAATGGATAGCAATCCATTATGCCAACTGGTGGTACAGTTCAGTGGATTACATGATCAATAATGCACATACTGCTTATCTATAATACCTTTTAACAGCTTCTAATAATTTATTAATGCTTTATCTACTATATCCAATATTTTATCTTTATACACAAATAAAACAAGTAGTATTGATGATTTTGCATCTTGCTCTGTGTTGCTGGGTTTCAGGCGTTCCCAGAATTGAAAGTGCTACTTTATGCTAGCTGAAATATGACTCTTCAAGTTTTCAGAGGTATTTCGGTTTTTGACGCTTTGTAAAATGCATGTTCTCACAATTTGTCTATACCTAATTATCTAAAGCATTGCTGATCCTTAAATCATGTTTACATATTTCTGACCTCTACTCTATCATTTGTTTTGCACCTAGATATAAGAATGCAAACCCTTGCCATGCATGTTGGTTTTGAATGCAGGTAAATCTCAATACGGGATTCAGGGGAAAGCATATGCCCCATGAAACTGCTCAGACAAGACTGATGAAGATGATACAGAAAACAATATGATTGAGGAATTTAGTAGAGGAGCTCTTGTATTGTGGATTATGGCTTGCTATGGCAGCCTGGTACTCTGTATTAAGATTCCTGTAATGATAATCAATTGCAGCTGGGCTTAGAGGTTAAATATTAACATGAAAGTTATTAAAAGTTAAATGTATTGTTTACCTAGTTGATAAAAATGAAAAACAATGATTTAGGAGAGCCTGCAAAGCTTGTATCTATTTTATATTCTGCAGTTTCATCAGTTGGCCCGTTAAATGCAAAGTGTAACAGTAGCTTTTAATTGTATATAATTTCCTTTGATAAACCAGTGTACTCTGGTGGCAAATTTGCCTATACAAAGTGTGGAAAAAAGCTATATAAATGAATATATAGGCCTAGAATGCATGTATAATGTACTGTATTATCCCCTGCCCTCTCTTCAAACTTCTGGGAAGGAAGTAAGCAATGTAAGTTAAGCACTGAAATTAATGGCACTTTTCAGCTGATGCTTTTTCTCATAGATGCTGCTACTTTTCCTCATGGGTAGTCATGCTCTGAGTACCAATACTGTGTTCCTATGAAAGATGTGAGACTGTACCCCTTTGCAGTTTGTTGTGGTTGCATCAGGAGTAGTTGCAGGGGTTTTCCTATGAATGGAAAAAAGACCCCATTTGGTAAGAAATCCCTTTAAAACAATATCCAATGTCTGCATATACCTTCCTTCTCTGGTAGCTGCTTAATGTAACAATGCTTTTTTTTTTTTTTTTCAGTTTTCCATATATAAAATACTTGAAGTTCTTGTTACAGAGTCTGATCCTTTGTTCTTGCATTTCCCTACCTTAGACGGCCTCTTGAGTTGGTGGAGTTAAACATTTTGCATCTTCTTAAAGCCTTGCAATAAATAAAGCATTCCCCTGAAGATTAACTTTTCAAAGAATTGAAAAGGCTGATCTTACGGAGAGAGGCATGTGGCAATACAAAGCCTTTAGCCCCTGCCATCTGTCCATGTTGGTTCCAGTTGTCCCTGTCCCCTGGCCTGAGTCATGCAGCTATAGAATCTGGAAGTCTCCCAGCACCACAGTTCATAACATCTCTTTTGCATCATTCCCAAAGATCTGTTTTTGCAACCTTGATGTTATGGTAGAGGATTTATGCAGCTTGCGTCTTATATATTATATATGAAATGACCAGAAACAGATAAAAAAATGAAGTTAAGGTTGATGGATATAAAGATGATCTGTTCTTGTGAATTGACTGAAAAGCAGGTTCTACATGATGCTATCAACATGTAGCATAAGCTGAATACTGCTTGTTACATACCTGTTTGCAGATGGTGACTTCTGCAGTTGCTAATGTTTAAGTATCTGTATTACAGCTTCACTAACAGCCACTGGCTTTTTTTATCCAGTTGGTGAGAAAAAACTTTTGAGGTAAAATCAGTATGCCATCATATATTGTTATCTTTAGCTGCTGTTGGGGCTGAAACATTGGCATGACTTAATTTGAGATATGACTTCTTTTGAACTTCTGATATATTTAGATTTTATTTTTAAATGAACTTAAGCTTCTTAAATTCATTCCAAAGCCATATGCCATCTAGTCTCATCCCCAGTCACTTAGATTCCTAATTAACTTATACTCCATAGACCCATTTCTTTGCTTATATTTCTTTCAAGTTTCTCTAATGTGCTGTGAGTTACACGGGAAGGAACAATAAGATTTAAAGGAAGAATTAATTTAGAAAGTTGGGAATAAAATAGATAAGGGAAAATGAGAAAAAGCAGCTTAGTATTTTGTCTTGTAAATGGCCTTGCTCTGGTAGACCAAGGAACCCATTTATTCAAAGAAAGGAGGAGTGTTAATGAAATAGATCATGAGCGTAGCTATTACGGTAATGAATTTTAACACTCACTTTGTTACATGATATTTTATTTATGAGCTTCCTGATTATTCAGATAAAGACAAGAAGTTTATAGCACTAGATTATGTCTTGTTTTCATAAACATATTCAGTAGTTTAATAAACATAATTTATTTTTTCTTCTTAAAAAATCAGTGAAATTTATGAGAGATTATCTTAGGGTTAATGAAGTCTAACATTAAGGAAATATTACCCTATAATATTGGAGCCTTCAGTGCTAGAGTTGTAATTGCTTAATGCTTTTTTCTACAGGCTATTTTTATACAGTACATGCTTTGTGCCATTAATCCTGTTTTTATACATTACTCTTAAGCCAATGCGTTGGAAAATATATATCAATGTTTATATTTTTCAGTCACTGCCTTGATTAGAAGAATTAATACAAGTTTGATAAGAAAAAAAAATCACTATTAAAGGTGCAGCATGTGTATTTTAGAGTGTTGGTTTGTGGAACAGAGTTATACTGGGAGTTTACTTTCTTGTCTTGAAAAATGCTGAAGTATCTAGGAACTCCTGTAGTTAAATTTCTTTGAGATCCTGTCAGTTAATGTTACAAATGTAAAGCAATTAATAACATACACTGCAAAAAATTCACAAGCAGAAAAAAGTTGCAGAGAGGTGTGTGAATCTTGCTAATTAGCAGCATAGTAGTTATCTATTTGGCATCTTTAAAATGTAATAGCGAAGGTATATGTATAAAAGAGAGAACCTCACAGATGCATATATTGCCTGTTTTTCTTAAAAGAACTCGACTAAGAAAACAAGAGAGTACAATGCAGTTTTAATTTTGTATATTAAAAATAACTCTTGTGAGTAGTTCAACCATTGTAAAGAGAGCTAACTTTTTAAGATATTAGTGCTTTTGGAATACAAAAGTGCATTTTAAATTGTAAGGAAAAAAAACCCCAACAAACAGAATATGCAGCATACTAACTGATCATTCTGTATTGATTAGCACTGCAGAATTGTTTGTAGAGCTGTATCAGTAATGCCTTACATGAATCGCAGTTATTATACATGACTTGGAGCAATAATTTGGGGTGATCAGAGCATCTGATCAGTTCATCTTCTGATTTTTAAATAGGTATGTTTTTCAGACTACAGATATGACTAACAGGTTATTTTACAATTGAAATCAGTTTTGAAGGTAAATATTAAGTAGTATATTTTAATAAATTACATCAGTGTCCACTAATTAACAGTTTAATTTTCTATGTCTGGTAATCTTGTTCTTGCAAGCCTTGTGGCATGTTAGGAAAGAGGTACACAAAGGAATAGTGGAAAGTTGGGAAGCAACTGGCAGGTAGGTTTGCATTTTTTCAGGTTAATTCACTTGATGAAAAGCTGCTGTATGTGATGTGTCATATATCAAAGGCAGGGCATCAGTAATCTTTGCTCAAGGGCACGGGTAACAGACAGAAAGACATGTGAATGAGATGGAAAAAAGCAACTCATCCTTTTCTGCTAACACCACGAAGGAGATAAAGGAAGATTTATGAGTCATCTTGGACCACATACCAGCAAGAAGCATACAGTATTTTTCACATGTTCCCAGAACTGGTGGTAGAAGGTAATCAGACTGTCACGATGTCCATCAGGTACTTTATGAAGGAATTGGGTCCTTTGGGCTTTTGATTGCATAGTCAGCTTTTTCTTTATGCTGTAGTAGTTCTATTTTTTTTCTTTTCTGAAACAAGTAATTTGTGAGTTCAGGAATGTTACCTATGTGTTTAAATGTTTTTAGTTACTAGCATTACTAATCTGAACCAAAATAATAAGCAAGCCATCTGCAATAGGCTGATGCTTTGTGTTAGCTTCAGATTTTTAGGTAACTTATTTAACTAAATCTTACTAGAAATACTTTATGGGGCTTTCCCAATGTACAAAAGTATGTCCAAAAGTAGTTATATCTAATAAGAGGAAAATATTTCTCGTACAGATAAAGATAGAAGGTAATCCTATGCCTTCAAATAGGGCTAACTATTGATGTATGTCATTTTATTATTAACTACTATTTTCTGGAAAAAAAAAAAAGTAAATAGGAAAAATAGCATAGCTAGAAAGCTTTATCTTATTTTTATTATTTTAAAACAAAGGATGCCAATGTGGTATTTAATATTGGCCATCAGAACTGTATGTCGTCGTCGTCAGGATTTAATAGCTAAAAATATGATCTTGTTAAAGCTGATAGCCAACTTTTTCCTGAGTACTGATCTCATACATTACACAGGCCATAGTCAATCAGCTGGACTATTTTTGCAGAGGAGTGAAGGGGGAGCAGGATTAAGCTGACAAGCTAACCCCTTGCCTATGCAGATTTTAAAATGCAGGTATTCATTTGCATTCAGCTTTCAATTAAGCAGTCTTTTTGGAGTATTTCACTTTTGCCCAATGAGTTTTCTATGCTCCTTTGTTGTTTTTCCCATTTCTGATTGAGGAATTCGTCATTTCTGCATAACTATTGGTATTCTTTTCATATTCATGTAGTTTCACATTTCAGTTTCAAGTGATTCACATAGCTTCAGATATTTATCCACTTGCTGTGGTTCAGGGGATGCAGTGAATGCCTGTCGATGCTGATCTCTCCAGTAGAGCTTGCCCTGTCCCCTCTCCCTGCACTGGATGCTCCTTGGGGTGCCCATAGGCTGTCTTGTCTCCCTTCCTGCATGCAAGTGATGAGAGCTGAGCAGTTTGAAGCCTTATAATACCACTGAAATGGACAACCTTTTGCAGCACAATGTCTGGTCTAGGAACTTGCCTCTGGGACCTTTTTTGCTTTCCCACTGTTTAAACACAGTCTTTCCAGAACTGCAGCTGTTCTTGGTGCTCTGGGTCAATATTTAGCTCCTTAGAGGTATATGTTAACAGAAACAAGCAAGATGAACTTTTCAAGCTACTGTAAAACATGGTTGGTCCATAATTAGTGGTGTTGGAGGTGTGTTTTCTAGATGAAATGATATAGTCAACACGAACTTATGTGCTTAAATCTCTTAACCATTCTTTGGGCTCAGAACAATGACTTCTGGCAAACCAGAATTCTGTTACGGTTTTCCTTCAGCTTCTTGAGTCAGTTTTTTGTCCTAGTCTGGTCCCATAGTTTCATGTGATAGTCAATTATTGACAAAAAGCTCTTCTGTGTTTGGTTTGTGTTTTTTTTCTCTTTTTCAAAGTTAAAAAAAAACAAATGCCCTTTTATTTAATTTTAGCTGTTATGTGTTTTATGTGTCATGTGATATGAAGTACATCTTCCTAATGACATTTGCTTATCTTTCATTTATGCAGTGATAACTTCTTTCTTGGTGATCCTGTGCTCCTTGTGCAATGCGTTACTTTGCCATGAATTGGCTAAGGTCTAACTAAGGAAGTGGTAGAAATGTGACTGATGAATCAACTTCTGCAAATTCATTTAGATTTTGCTAAATGGACACTGTTGCTTCTGACATACTTTGATGTAAGGCACTGTAAAAGTAACTCATGAATACAAATTTAGTTTCTAATAGGAGAGAAACCTGTCATGTGATATCTCATGTGACACTAGTACAGTTTACTTGTGGGCAAGTGTTGGGTTTCTTGTTCTTTTATTTTGGTTTGTTATTAATGTGATATTATCTTTAGAAAGCTGTAGTCTCATTGTGTTAGGAATTACAGAAATTATGTAGCATGTATAAAGACCAAAGTATTGTGCATGAAGGAGGACAGCTTTAGAGAGTCCTCTTCTCTGTTAAGAGAAGTCTACACCTGTGTGGGGACACCCCCGAAAATATGTTAGGACTTCTGTTTGGTATCTTGTAAAGACAAGTTGTTAATTTTAATGTACATTTTCACTGCTAACATTTTTTGTTTACTTGATTTTTGCATATTAGTGCCAAACAAAAAGACATTTCTGAAATTTTCCTGGTGGACTCCTAAAACTCCATTTGGCAAACAGTCAAATGTTTTGCAATGCCAGAGTAGTGATTTACATGATCCTCTAATTGTTCATTATAGTTATCTTAACAGGGAAGGAATAAATATCATAGATTAAGTAGTCATTCAATGTACAAGTTAGGATAGCTGTAAAATGAAGCATGTATATAAGACATGGCCTGTCTTTCCTTCTGTAAATAAATAAATGCCTGTGTTTCCTGTTTCTTTTAAAGGAAAAAACAACCAAAATACCCCACTTTAATGCAATTTTCCTCTTTCTTCTCTTCTCATGTTGTACCAAAAGTCAAAAATTGACTATCACAGGTTCTTGTTATTTTGGAAAGCCTGTATTAGATATACATAAAACAATGGAAAGTTAATTAGAACAACTGTTGCTGACAGCTCAGAGCAAGGATTTCATGTGAGCATACTTGTCGTACAGAAATATAGTGAATGACAGCCAATGCATTTTCACGGTTAACAGTGCTTGACTGGTAATCATGTGTTTGAGATTCTCCTTGTTGCTTTCCAATTGACTGATACTTCTGTGACCTTTCTGCAAAGCACTTAAGCTGTGTCTGTCCTGAAATCTATGAAAGGGGGAGCCCTGAATCTTAATAGTCTATATACTTATGAAGACTTGAATATAAATAATATGTAATCTTCAGGTTCTGAATTTTTTCATAATATTTACTATGATTTCTTCCTTATGGTCTTTGAAAGATGCTTTATCAATATTTAAAAATTTTAGGAGACTATTCAGCATGGGTTTCTTTCTGCAGACTCTCATTTCCCTTCACTACCAATTCAAGTTAACTATTTAGTTTCTTTAGTGACAGCAAGTCTCTTCAGAGACCAAAGTTTTAAGAAGTTGCTGGCCTTTAATGATCTACCTATTATTTTAGTGATGTGTTTTCACTGTTTTGAGTTAGTAACAGTCTAGCGTAGCATAGTGATGGTTCTCTGCACACTATGGCAACTGTTTGGCCACTAGTTGATCCCTCTTGTCTTGTGAGGTTGAAGACGTGCAGAAGGGATGCAGTGTAGATGCCATTTCTGTGTCAGAGAGTTAAGAGATAGGTAAATGTGGAGAAAAGAAGCTAGTTCTGGCCCTGAATTCATTCAGTGCCCAAGTACATTTGTGGCTAAGTGTATGAGGTATTTTCAAAATTCTGTGATCACTTAAGAAAAATCTAAATGTCCAGAACTAGAAAATGATGAGGAATGTGCACTCTTGTATATTTCACATATTACAGTAAGTAGGAAAGCTCTACAAAATGGCATTTTCGGCTCTGTGTGCCCATTTGCTTCTTGAGGAATGTTCCCTGATCTTCTGCCTAGAAATGTAGCTCAGAGTTGCTGCAGATCGGGCTCTAAATTTATGTGCTAGACCAGCTTGTGTGGTATAGCAGTTTCTTGTCAGATACAAGCAAAGCAAGATTGGGCTTGATTAGCTCTGTGAAGGGAAACCCTTAGGGAAAGCCAATATTTCTGAAGGAAGCTGCCCTAGTGATTAGGTAGGTGAACTCTTGTCTTAGAAGTTTGTTTCACTGGGCATTGGAGGACTGCTGTTTTTTCATGTGCTGTCTTTAACTGGTATTCTGAGTAATCATTTGAGTACATGTGGCTCTGCAAAAAGCTATCACAAACCTCGTACATGTTTTGATTAAATACCTCGAGCAAATGCATAAATCATACCTACTTAAGTGCTTTCTGTACAGTCAGTTTCAATTTCCTTAGTACCCCATTTCATTCCCTGTGTGTGCTACTATACTATTACATACATTCTACAAGCCTTAGTGTTGTTGCATCTTCTATATAAAGTATATAAAATGTTTCTGTTCCTTTTGAAAGAAGTAATATATTTTGAGATACTATAGAGTGGAAGGAATAGAGTAAATGCAATAAAGATACAATTCCGCAATTTCGTAAGTTTATCTTACTGATGAGAAGAATACTAGTGGATTAGTGCTTTTGCACCAGTCAACATCTAGTGTTTTGTGCTTTTAGTTATTTTGTTTTAGAAATCAAACAGTTTTGAGGTGGAAAAAAAGCCCCAACATATATATTCCATATATAGCCTGCAATTTTGAATATGTTTCTGAAGGTAGTAAGGGATTACTGTAGCATACAGCATCCCATTGAAAAGAGTTCCCACAAATGCGCTGTAAGGTTTACTGTAGCTATTTGCTGTCACAGCATGCCAACAGCAACATACTAATGCAGCAAGCACAATTAGAAAGAAGTTAAGCTGGGTTTCTTAGTGGAAATGGATTTGGTGGTTTCATTTGGTTCTGTATGCAGCCAATTTTGAATACATGGAACTGAATATTGTTCATGCAATTGAATTTTTAAGACAACATTGTAATTCACAGATTTATAAAGAAATGAGAAAATCCATTAATTGCAACAAGTTCCCCAATGCATAAAAGGAGAGAAAAAAATCTGGCAGAGAAAATTGGCAGTGTGCTGGTGATCCGATGTAACAGTTGGAACTCTTCTCTTCAAACTATTTTAGGAGTAATAAACTTAATAATTTAGCCACAGACTGCTGTGATAGCTGTAATTTTGTTTCGTTAAAAATCTCTCTTCTCTATGCTTATATATGTTCCTAATTTTGCCTAGCATTATTACAAGTATTGAAGAGGTTAATGCTATTTTATTTACCTATTACAAGCTTTCTGTGTCAAAATATGCTGCCTGTAGCCAGTTAATTTCCTTGTTAATTTTCTGTCTTTCAATGCATATCACTTACTAGGTTGCTTGGTACACTACATATTGAAAAAAACCTGAGAATCTTGGCGAAACTGGGAAGTTTTGTTGCTTTCTTTAGCAATGTTTTGCTTGTTCACCTGGGATTTTTTAGAAGAAACATCTCTTAGAATGCTGCTTACAAATAATTACTTTTACTTGTTCATAAGCCCATGACCAGAGTAAATGTTAAAATTTACTTGACTTGTTATAAATAGGATAACCAAAGTGCAGGAGGAAAAAAAAAACAGAACAAAACCAAAAGAGTGGACATTTGCTGTGATTTTTTTTTTTAGAACTGAGTTAATGCTTGAAAGAGAATGGAAACAGTATCTTAATTATATTAGGCTGTTGCTTGAAGACTTCATATGGTGCAGGGCAAACACAACAGAAGATGACTGACTAAGCTAGGTCGGGATTTTTTGGTTTGGTTTGGTTTTAGCCAATGTGAGAAGAAAAGGATATGGATACTTTGCCTGGTACTAGACAGTTCTATGCGGCACTTCTGTGCCTTACTTCATCCCTGGAAACACTCAAGATCAGGTTGAATGGGGCTCTGAGCAACCTGATCTAGTTGAAGATGTCCCTGCTCATTGCAGAAAGGTTGGACTAGATGACCTCTAATGGTCCCTTCCAACCCAAAACATTCTATGATTCTATACTGTGTCTGTAATGCTGCATCACAGAGATGACTTGTTATTTAGCTTTCAAACAACTGTCAGGTCAGGATTGAATATGAGACTATTGTACATTTTAAATTGCAGTACACGGAACACATTTTGAAAAATGAAAAATAGAATAGTTTATAGAATGAATGGTAAAGGGGTGATGAACAGTAGTGCTATCTACCCTTTTTTTTATTCTTTCTGTTTGAAAGCAGGAGCAAAGAAAGAAAATGGTAAATGATCTTTCAAGATTCTTATGCTGATTGTGTTAATTTGACATCAACATTTCATTGTCAACAAAAATGTTCACCTGACTTCCCCCTGGCTGTTTATTCCTATCCTTTCCCTTGGCTTTCTTCTGAGTGAGTTTGGTGTAGCCCACACTATGCCTATCGGGGTACCAATGCAGCAACAAAGAAGTGGGACAGTCAGGAGTCTCTGGAGATGAATAAGGGAGCTGGAGGAAGAACCTCTCCTTTTTGACTGCAGTGTGGAGTATTCTGCATTGAAGTCTCTTTGGACTGGAACAAAACTCTTATCTATTGCAGTGTTTTCCATGCAGATGTTTTCCATGTCATATGAAACATGACTAATGTTCAATGTCCTAAATAGCTTTCAGGTGTCTTGATTTCCATAAAGAACTATGTTGCTTGAGTGAAATAGTCTAACTCCTTCTCAGTATTTAATGATACAGTTGGATTTCAGGCTACAAGTCCTACTTTAAGAATGAACAAAAGAGTGTTCAGATGTGGCACCACCTATATTTGCGATGTTACATCATCCTGAAATTAATAATGGCTTTTGAATGTCCAAGGTCAAAATAAAAGATAAGTAGATTTAAGACACGTATGGCATAAAAATGAACAAAATGTGGTAATTACAAATATTTTGTATCTGCTGGCACAACTGACGGTTTTGAGCTAGTTGCTTGTATGAGCTGGTGTAATTTATTTCTGAATCAGGCCACTTCTCCACTGTTCGTTCAGAACAAGGAGCAGAGGATAATGTGTGTAGTTGGAAAAGAATAGAGCCATTGTAACTTAGCCGTTTGAAAGTAGTATTAAGGACATGTGACTGTGACCTTCAGTTTAAACATTTATCTCCAATTGTTTGTGTGCAGTGATTTTGAGTGACTTAAGTTTTGGACTTCCAATGTTTACTCTGAGTCTGTGATACTCTTCAGGACAGAGAGTCTCCGTTTTCAACTACTTCATGCTAAAAGGTACAAGAGAAACACGCTGGTTCGTTTTGACTATTAATGTTTGGATACTTACTTTCTGTGGTTTTGAAGGATGTGTCTGTGTGCATGTTGGTTACTTATATAGGTAGCTACTTAGCGGAATGCAAACTTTATTTGGAGATGACATTTACAAAGTATTGCTTACAGTTTTACGTGTGTATCCAGTATGTAAACCTAAATCTTCTGGTAAAGAGTAAGAAAGTTTTAGGATTACTTAACTGAATTATATAGAAGTTTGTTTCTTTTATGAAAACAACCCAGGCTGCTCATTTTTAGACCTCTCAGTGAAATAGTTTTGAATGTAAATGGTTGATCTTGGAGTGCATTATAGGTCAGTATTGTTCAACATGGCAGCTTATTGATGCTAGTCTTTAATTATGTCCATGCCGTCAACCTCTGCAGTCCTTATTGCTTTGTTGTAGATCAGATACAAAGTGTGAAGTTTTCAAAGCTATAGAGATGAAAGAGTAAAGATATTCAAACAGTTCATTCCAATATGCTTAAGAAAAAAAAATACTTCTAGTGCATGCAGGGAAGCCAATGAAAACCTGAAAGCACTTTTTTCTTTTGATTACAGTGACAGCCTTAGAGTTCCGTCACAGATTAATCTTTATTCAAAATGGAAAAATGCCAGAGAGAGAGTATGATCGAGTAGTTTATTAAATAATAGTAAACAAACACAGATTTACAGGCCTGAACTTTATTAGATATATAAACAAAACCATAATTTATCATAAATCATTGCATGTGAAGCATGAAGCTACCATACAAGGTTTGGTGGTTTTTTTGGTTTGTGGTTTGTATTGGTTTGGTGGTGTTTTTTTTTTTTTTTGCATTGTCTCCAAACTGGTTTAGCTTTTCATGTGAGTGAAGTTGTAATTGCCACTGGAGGACTTTTCTACCAAGAAAGGAGGCAATAGATTTTTGGTTTCTTCCTATCTTTTACCTATGAAGTCATAATTAGGGGAGATGTCATGGCCGATCCTCAGTGTATTCTCTGACAGACAACCAGCAAAGTGTCACGAGAGTAATAACTGAGGTCCTGCACAGCCATATTTTTGTTACATATTTGTGTTCTCTTGGATTCTCTAGGCATTCCAACCAATAAATATTATCACCGTCTCCACTATCCATACCCAAACATACCTCTTTCAGAAAGATTGTATCAACATAAGATCCTTATTAACATGAGAACACTTTGCACTAGCACTTTCGCTAGACCATGAAGTGTTAATGCTAATCAAGGAAATAGTGCAACCCAGCTGCAAGAATAATATAACTTTAATTCATTCATCTGTAGTGTCAAGCAATTCTCAAGCATTCTAAAGCAAAAGTAAGTAGTACAATGTTGTGGATGCTAGAAGTTTGCCTAACTTGAAGATGAGACTGGGCAAGGTTTTTCAGGAAAAAACTATTGAGAGTTATTAAATATGCAAACCATACTGGGATTGAGAAGTTCATAAGCTGGAAGTGGTAGGAAGCTGGCAGAGCATCATGGTGGGGAGCATCATAATTGGTTGCCTTTTTCCTCTGTTTGTTCCTGGAATTGCCCTTTTGGCTACAGTTGGACAAAATGTGCTGGACTACAGAGACTTCTCTAACCCAGTAAAGCTGTTCTTTAACTGCTGTTAATAAACAGCAGTTCCTTACCAATCTATAGATTGTTAGTTCTTAATGTTAGATTGTTCCTAATAGAACAAAATACACAAAAGAGCTAACAGTCTATTTAGAAAATAGTAAGCATGCTAGTTTTGTTCTTTCCCACAACCATGAAGCCTTTTCTACAACCATGACACTTTCTGAATCAGCAGGCAACTAGAAATGAAATGTTAGATGATAATTATCATCTTAGTGATATTGCAGATATACTGTAAATAAGTACTCACCCCTACCTTTGCCAGACATCTTCAGAAGGGAATGGT
>JAVSBS010017821.1:0-12506 GCA_033124195.1 Coracias cyanogaster
TTAATCTATCTATTCTGAGGCCCAGGACAGGATGAATATTCCCCCACCCCCAGTATATTTCGTTGCATTTTCATTGTGTCCTAGATACATAATTTACAAATTTAAGACATTTCCAATTGTAGCATACTATGCAGTAAGTGTAAATAAGACTGACAAAATCAACTTAAGCAAAAACAAAATGAGAAAACCTCAAAAACCAACCACAAACCCAACCAACCAAAAAACCCCAAACATACAGCTAGTTCCACTGCAATAATACCTTGTACATACTCACAAGTACTTACCAGTAAATTCAGTATGCCCCTTCTGATCTTGTATTCTCTTTCTTTATTTTGTTAAAAGTCATGATTTTTCATGCATTTCCAAGTTTTTTTTCTTATTCTGAAATACAACTGGACCTTACCTACCATCTTTCTGATAAGGTGGAATCCAGACTGCATCTTATTAGAGCTCTTTCATAGCATCTTTTTGATTATGCTAGCTTTGTAGCTACATCCTTTGTGGTACTGATCCCTTGCTTGCTTTTATGTGAACGATACAGTATTGATTTCTCAAAATGGCAATTTAATGATTTTCGCAGAACTTGGGCTGCTGCAGGAATGATGTGGCTTTTGCTGAACGAACACTCGACATCCACACAAGAAGCCTTCAGTTAACTTTAGTATGAAAGGCACAACTGCTTAATATTTCCATGTTTATCTTTGAAGAGTAGATTGTAATAACGATCAGACCCACAGGTAAAATTTAGTTATGCCTTCCCATCTGGCCTCTGAGTTCTTTCCTAATCAGAGACTTCAATAGCACTAACTATGAAAAGCTAGTAAAGAAGAAAAGGCAAGTTAGAGCATAAGGACTGAATCTCTCTTCCCTGTAATAACATTAAGTCCACTCTGGGGTCATGATGGAGCCCTGCCTGACTGAGATGCTTCCGTGGACAAGTATCTAAAGTAACATACATTACAGGTGAAATTAAATTAACATCATTACCTCAGTTACTTTTACAGATTGGAAATTAAATTCCTTTGAAATTGTCTGCCCATAAGGAGGAACTTCCAGAACTCTGTGTGCCAATTCTATGTGGAAACACTGAAGTAACTCCATTTGGACTGATACACTTGCCTAACACTTTAGCCACGGAGTGACCTAACAGAAACTCACATTTATAACTTGCCTGGATGAGCTGATGACCAGCAGTGGTTGAGCTGTTCAGTATTATGGGCATTATATAAAATTTCCAAGGAAACTGGATGTCTTAGCTTCATACCACTTACCATAAAAGGATGAAATTATCTTGTATTAGATAAGAGGGAGAGTGTAATAGACTACCACTACGGAAGAGTAGGGTATCTTGTTTAGAACTTGCCATAGAGAAAGATGCTTTGTCACTTAGGCTGCCACAAAAAGAAATGGGCCCCAGCAGAAGACCCTAACAACTGGGGAAAGCAAGAACGTAGAGCTCTGTGACAGTTCTCTCGCTATGATCCTGTGACTACCCTCATCAACCTGAGAGTGCTAAAGCAATCCTTTATTCATCTGACTTGCATTTTATTACTCTTAATTGCTCTTCCCCAGGGCAAATATATAAAGCAACAACAGATTAACCCACCTGAGAAACTGCTTATTCACAATCAATCATCGATTGATTTTCGGCGTGCTGGTCATGCTAAGAGAAAGCATGATTACAACTGTTCATCTGAACGTGAACAGGACTCAGTTTAACTGCAAAAATCATTTTTATTGGAATAGTTATTCCAGATACTCTAGTCCAGGATTTAATACAAGTTTTTTTATGCTTCTAAACCTGTATTTTACTTGTATTTTCATAATGCTGAATACAATTAAGATCCTGAAGAAAAATGGGTGATGCTGGAAGTGCCACAGCCAGTATTTCATGTCCATCACCACAAAACCACTAACCTTCTCATCTCAGTTAGATGCTAAAAATAAAGATGAATTTACAATCAAACTCAATCTCTAATTTGATCTTTCATCAGAAAATTTAGGAATTGAGTCTTTATGAAAAGAATCACTGCCTCAAACCTGGGAGAGCTTTACTTAAGTCTTCTTTTATTGCAAAACCATTGGCTTTTTATCTTGCCTGTTTATCTTGGAGGAACTGCAATATCTGATAAATTTATAGTGGAATTTCACAATTCTTGCATTCCTTTATGTCATACAATGTCTATGGTGAAAACATTGTGGCAAACAGTAATGTCTGAGAACATACACAGATTGAACATATTTCCTCAGCCTCCCAAAGAGTCTTTAAAAAGGGAATACAGATACAGAGCTAGTGTTTTGCACTCATAGCTGTGAACTTCAAAGGTGAACTAAAGAAATTATTATTGATAGGCCATAGTAGGAATACACAAAGCATGACCATCTGTATTGACCTTTTCATACAGGACAATTATGCCCCTCTCTCTTTTCTGAACTTTTATCTTCCTCAACTTCTTCAGGCTCAAACCAGCTGACAGCTCCATATGCTTCTTGGGTCTCACGACCTCACCCTGCAAAGGATCCCTGAACAAAGCATGACCTCTCTTACCATTTTTTCACCCCCCTACTCTCTCAGAAGGACACAGTCTTATTTTCCAAGCCTCTTGTGTTAATCTTCCAAGGATGGCAGGAAGACTAAAGCTGCAAACCAGAGGAACATGGATGCTCTAGAGAGCATTTATATGACCTTTAATAACAATCTGCCTGACTCTGAAAAACTGGATTCTCCTGTTTTTACTTGTGTAACTGGATCATTAATAAAAAAAAAAAGTTTAATTCAGTGTCATCAGTAAAAGCGGAATTTGCTTACCTAGATTGGCATACATCACAAACAGATTGAAATACTGCTGCAAATGGCGCCCATGTTCAGATACTTCCCTTCTTAGAAGATTTAGTACCGCTCTCAGTAAGTGGTCACTTAAACTTAAGTTATCGTAAGTCTATAAAAAAATAAAGTCTTAATATTAGTGGTTCAACCTATCAATCTTTATTTAGTTTATACTTTCTACAACGGAAGAAAATAGAATTGGTTAAAAGGTACCGGATTCATACAAGCTCCAAAATACTACCAGCTTGTTAGCTTTCTCTCTCTCACACGAAGACAGACAGACAGACAGACAGGGAATAAGACTCCACCACTAAATACCATATAAGTCCAAGAAATTATGCATGTGTCGAAGTTTAATTGGGCTTTTTCTCCAATAGCAGGTAGGCTTAAATACTCAGAAAAGGACATGCAGTTCCGCTGTGAACTTCACAGACTAAGACAGACAACCAAATCAGCTCTACAGCTGTATCTCAAATACCTCATGAAACAAAACACTGTCAAGGCATATGTAGCTTTTAGCTTAAAATTCTTTTGCCGGATGCAGTAGTGAAAACATTCCAAGAAAGTAAGTGAAACAATACAAATAAAAAATATTGTACTGTGGACATTAAACACATGACAAAGCAAAGGCTCAAAAAGGCTGATCTTCTCCATTTTAATACAGTCCAAACAAAAACGTTGTTATGGCAATGAGAGTGTCGTAACGATTAAAATTTTTGGCTTTTTAAATCAGTTCTAGGTGTATAAAATTAGGCAATTCAATGTCTATTCCTATGCATAGTTATAATTTTTGATAATTTCAATGTTGCAGGATACTGCGAAAGAAAACTTAGGGAATTCCTGCCCTATTTCACGGCATTTGCTTCTTTTTCTGGGGTTTTTATTTTTTGAATTCTAAAGAAAAAATAAGAGTCTACTCCCCTACACATCACTTTATCACAACCCACTACTTTTATTTTGCAGACTTCACACTCACAGCTCAACTCACATTTCTCATTACTTAGTCTTCAACAGAGATTTACAAATGAGGGGAAACAGAACCCCTCTGACCGCAAGGAGAATTACATGGCTTGGACATGTTACGTACAGCTTTCCTGTCAACACTAACGTATCTATTCCAGAATTTACTTTTACAATAAATACGTATAATGAAAAAGTAAGAATAAGTTTCAGAAGTTAGAATAACTTCTTAGAAAATTAAATACCTGACTGGAAGGTCCAGGAGAGGCAAAAGGTG
Source organism: Coracias cyanogaster (assembly GCA_033124195.1). Lineage (NCBI taxonomy): Eukaryota > Metazoa > Chordata > Aves > Coraciiformes > Coraciidae > Coracias > Coracias cyanogaster. The sequence continues at coordinate 4,065 of JAVSBS010017821.1, forward strand.
AAGGACATGGTCCATCTTGCAATGAAAAATGTGCAATAAATACTATAAGTTTTGCAAATGCACCCCTCACTTCTGCACTAGGGCATTCCAAAAGATACTCAGAGAAGCGGTTTGAAACATTAAAAAGGACATTGTGTGCAAACCAGAAGCGTACATTCTTGCTGTGACGAAGAAGGATGCACAGTGCATCATACCTGAAACAGAAGATGACACAACAAGAGATTATGACCAAATGTAGATATTAATGAATTTTGGCAGGCATATTCTTTTGCAGAATTTGAAAATACATGTTAAAGGCAATCCCCAAACATTTTTGCTCACAAAATGCTTACAATCAGATAAACTGCAGTTTCTATAGTGATTCTCTATTACTAGCAATTGCAAATTAAAAAGATACCTCAATTGAAGAAAAAAAAAAAGCCAAAAACCATAAATACCCGACAAACATTTAACTGCAGCATTTTACTTCTATCACCCGTAAGAACTAAGACAGGACTCCATCCCCTAACTTCCAAGCTGCTGCTCAAAGCAGGTCCTAAATTTGCAGCCATCATTCCCACTGTATTGGAACGGGGGAAGAGGGTGAGCAGCGGAGAACCTGTGAGGTGGATTTCATGAGCCGTGTATAAGACAGGTAACTACATATGCAACCTATCAGAAATTTCTATTCTCATTTACAGATCTATACTAAAAAAAAAAACTCAAAGAGCAAAACATCTGTTCTAGAGAGGGTTTTGTGTGACTCTGTCCTCCTTCCTGCAGCAATATTTGAAGTCCTCTTGACCTCTCAAAACAACAGGAGTAACTTAGCTACTCTGAAAGTTGCTATTGGAAACAAAAATGTGGTACATATTTGACATATATTACACAACTACTTACTAGCAGCTGGTAAACTACTGGCCATCATGAATATTAGATTTTCTCCCTAGCTCTAGCAGTAGTTAACCCACACTCCTCTCCCCAACACAGAATAACCTAGCTTGAATACTAAAATGCTGTGATGCTATGAATAAGATTGTACTGTTAGACTACAGATTTGTTTAGAAACAGAATACAACAGTAAGATTAAAAAACCTGCAAAAAACAGGTTGAAAAGAGCTTTGTTTAAAAACTACTCAAACAATGAACAAACCATTGTGAATTGGTCAGAATACATAAGCTATTCATTTTGAGCTAGCTATAGATTCTACTCCTTCATTTTTTTAAAAAGACAGACAAAAAGTGCATTTAAGCTCTGAAAATGAATTTTGAAGCTGTTCATCTTTGCAGCTTACGTTAATGCTCAGTTTCTTTCCAGTATTTTCTGTTCAAATTTTCCCCTCTTTTCATGTGCACCTTGAACACATATTTGGAGGAGAGGGGAAAATGGGATAAACTACTAACACCTTTAATTGACATATGTATATAACTGGGATGTTTTAACAGACATCAAACTTTCAAAACTGTAATTGTTGTTAAAAGACAAGATACCAATCACTAGCAGGGCCACGGACTATTTTCTTTGTATGAAATCCTGTGGTGAAGAGAAATCTAGCAGCAAGCTGAATACTAATCATAGTTATTTCTTCTGCTTCAGGCAACAGATGATCTTGTCCTAAAGAAAAATCAAAATACTCACATGTAGACAAAGTAAAAGCAATTTACTTTTCATAATTTAACTGATTCCAGATTACTATTTTGTCTGACATTGTTTTCAAATTTTAACAAGAAACTTGATCAAAACATCCTCTAGCTTATACAACATATCATTTAAAAATGTAAGCTTTAAGACAGGTATGTGGAGACTAATATATATCTGATTTTTAGAAATTCAGCATCTCACCTTTGAGAACTGTCTTCAGCAGAACAGCCCACAAACTTGAAGTATTTTAACATGACTTAGTACAAACCTGAGTAATAGCTGATAGTTTATAAAAGCTTTTTTGCTAAGTATTCTAACTATTGCTAAATAAATATTGAAGATATTGCTAAATATGCTCAATATTCTGATATGTTATCACTGATGAACAACAAAACAACAGATGTTGAGCTGCAGAAGTCCAGAAAGTATTCTAAGCAGAAGGCACAGAATTTTCACTGACTCAGACAAATTATTGACAACACAAATGAAAGCTCTCCTTGCAAGAAATTTATCCATAATTATTGCACTAACATACTAACCTGGTGGAGGATTTAAGTAGACGCTATTACAAGTAAGCAACTTCTTTATGAACTGGAAATATTCTAGGCTGTACTGCATACGATTATGCATGAACTGTACGTTCTGCTTCCGTACGCTTCGTTCAATGGCTGATGGCATTTTAATCTGATGGGGTTTAGTGGTGATGGCGAGTTCTGAAATATATTTTATTAGTTCATTGTCTTTGTCCATCGTGTCCATACGTTCATAAAAAAGAATATAAGCATTCCACCACCTCTTCTGGCGCCTGTAGGACATACGCTTCATCATGTGGTCAAATACTTCACCCATGTACTCTCCACCAAAACACTGATTTTTCATTTCTTCATCATCATCCATTTTACACTCTGTCACATCTCCATCATCAAATTTGTACCACCTATTCTTCTCACCATCTCCACCATTCCTCTGGATAATGTAAGAGTAATAATGTCCACCACTGGCCTGGCCACTGTGTACAAGTACTCCAACAAGCCTGTATTTTGTGCTCCCAGAGTGTTCATTTTCAGACTGTTCATTTTGTATTATCTGATTTTCAGGATTTACATCATCTCCTTCCAATTTAGCTACACCTGCCACTGTGTAAGGCTCCATGTCCAGCTCTCGTGGAAATTCAAAATAATCATTGAACTTGATTGCACATTCCCTTTCCCAGTCGTAATCAAATCGTTTCAACTGGATTGCAAGAACTGGAGGCAACTTCTTAATCAACAAGCGTTTCACTGTATCGACCTAAAAAAGGACATGCACAGTTATCAGCTCTAGAGTTTCTAGTCATATACTTTTATCAACAATCAAATTCAGTAATTAAAGGGTAACTTTTTTCCTCTGAATATGAACTAAGACTGAACTTAGTACGGATATAACATCACAGTTGTACGCAACTGTAATATGGAAGGAATCATTACCTTTTTGTTGCATTTTTCACAATGATATGCATTTGCACCTTCCAATAAATCTCCTTTGACGTACTGTTCCAAAGAATCAAGAAGGTTTTGGTGATTTCTTATATCTACATTCAGAGTTGTGAAGGATTCCTCGCATTCATACCTACCAATGAACGGATAGATGTAAGAAAAAGGTAGAAACGCATTCAACTTTTATGTTTTACAGGTGCTACACAGCACCTTACTGCAAAAGTTTTATTCAGCATTTGACATCACCTTCTGGCAAAAGGAGATAAGCAGTAAAAACCAGAACCGAACTCTTTTATTGCAGGCTTCCTGCAATTACACTACAGTATTGCATGTTGTATTTTTTGATCTGTACTAACTGTAGTTATTCTATGAACATCACAGAAATGACTTGTGTGTCTCAAGTTCACTGAAAACATCATAGAAGTTGAATATTTTAGCACATTTGTTTTTAAAACAGCTGAAGTAGCATGACAGACTCTGGGCTAACTTAAGCTAGTAGAGAAGCACAGACAGCAAAGTAGAGCATTTTTTCCATTGCTGATCTTCATCGTCCGGAACTAGACTGATAAACACAAATATTGTATTACACCTAAAGATACAGTTCAAAACAGATTCCATTTAATAATAATAAAAATTTTCTAACTGAAAAAACCTAAATTGTTGTCTTCATAAAATCTCTTTGCATGACTGGCTTTTACTTACTGCATTCTGCTACAACCTTCAATCAAATTCTTTAGCAATGAACCAGCAATATTTCAGAGAACTCCAGTTAAGACATCTTGAAAATAATTTTTTTTTAAGGATAAAAAGAAGTGATGAATAAATTTTAAAAGTTGCATCTATTGCAACATAACCATGGAAGGCTTATTTCTCCGATATGCAATTAAGCATACAAAGCATTTTATAACAGTGAATAAATTAATGTTTAGAAACACTTCAACCAAGACAGTAATATTCATCCATCTATTAAATAACTTGCAAATTTAGAAAGGCTGTTCATGTCTCACACCCCAAACCAATAGTTAGGGAGGAGAAAACTGATGATAAACTAAAGTACAATCAGGGTAACATTTTTATTAAGAAGTACAATTATGTAAATCCAGCAGACTTCCAGAAAGACAGGTAATAGTTCAGGATAGTACATAATATCAGGAATGAGTCACACCACTGCAAATCTGTATCTTCCATTTAATTACCCATTGCACATAAAATAAAACCAGTGCTTTCATTTTACCTTAACAATATTTCAACCTACTGATGATCACACATTTTAACCTATGAAACTAAGATGTTCTGTAAGTTCTTCTAATTAACTTATGAGCTCAACCGAAGCTGAAAGATTACTACAGTAAAATCAGTTTGTATCACTGTTTTTTCCCCCCATATTTTAATTGTTAATTGAAGGATAACAGTAAATGATTGACTTTCACAATAAAGAGGATTTGCAATGGTAATGTGCAGAGAGTTCTATATTGTTTAAGAATCACATGTGGTTTGAAAAAATGCAGTGAACAGCAAGAAGGCCAACTGTTACTGATACAAAATTTAACACAAAACCTAAAAAAGGCAACTGTTGAAAAAGAACAAGTCCACCATTAGGCCATCTTGAATCTTGCACACAATTTTAATAATCCACCTCAAAAGGGATGTACAAGAAAGTCTAAAGAAGTACAACTGTAAAATATCTAGTTCTATTCCTTCACTAAGCATTTGCCATCAATAACCATCATCAAGACAGTGGGCTATGGATTTTCAGTTTGATTTGGTATGGGTTTTGGTTTTTGTTTTTTTCTTTTTTTAGCCTACCTCATATGATGCTAAATTCCAGTATGAGCATTTTAAATTAATTAAACATATAGAAGAAATCTTAAGAAAAACCTTCTACACCATTCTCCTTAATTACAGTTTACACAGTGAGTATGGACGGAGTTTTACTTATTGGAATTAAAGATTCATACTTGGGTAAGCTTTATCCACACACTATAGAAGACAACAACAGCTGTTGGCCATGTCTTAAAATGATATACATTGCATTTGGTCCCTAAGTTGTTTTCAATTTTAACATGAAAAAGTGGTATCTTTTCTTCCCCAATCACTACACAATGCTTCACATATAATCTGCTAAGTAGAAGCAACAATAATCAAGTGTTTCAAGGCACTTGAAGACAAATGAATGCTAAGGCTGTAGAAGAAATAAGATAGCAAATTCTATTAGCTTAAAAAAAACCCAACACAATGAAAACACCAAAACCACACAAAACCCTCACTCTTGAATCTTTAGTCACTTTTATGAGTACAGAAACACAGTTTTGCTGTAATAAAGAAGAACACTTACCGATGTGGGCATCCTTGACAAATCTTCTGATCAGCAAAGGACCCTCCTAGAACTTTACTTAACATTGCTGGATGGCCCAGAGCCTTTAAAGCTTCATCTAAACTGTCCACCAAGGAATTAAAAAATTCTAAAGCATCGTGTTGTTCACGTAGATTTACAGGTTCACCCCAAAGTCTGAAAACAAAAGCACATTCTTGTCAACTATTTTTGTTTCGTTCTCCAGTAATTTATTTTATAAAAACATATTATTCGAACCATTACTCCATCTTTCTTGCTGAGCAAAACTACTCATTGGTTTGTGATACACTATACCACCTGTTAGTCTGTCCCTGACACTTACTTAGTCGTAAACAAAAACAAGCTTTTGTGTATAACTTTACACTTAATTCAAAGTCTCAATAACAACATCAAGAATTGCTAGAATTCAAAATAATCACCTTGCTGTCAACTTGGTTTACTAACAGACTTCTACAGAATGGTGAAAAGGCAGGATAACATAGAATATTGCACAAGTTCTGCTAATTTACACTTAACATCACTATCATTTCTTCTACTACAACTAGTTCTGTTACATTTCAGAGGTCCAGTGAACAGACATCAAAACTAAATTTTCTGTTTACCTAAATTGTTTCCAAAACCCTCTTGGTACATAGTACTGTAGCCTGGAAGCTGCCAAATGACCAAAAATTACTTGAAGATGCCTCAGAACTCCAATATTGTATTCTTTTCTATCTTCTGTTTTACTCAGTGCTGGCTTGTCTTCATACTGATGTGGATAACCAAACACATCATCTCGCGGGTCAACATTGCTCTGAAAAGCAGAAGAAAATTTGTGCAATTAACTTTGATAGGTAGCTGTCTCATAGCTCATTGTATCCCTTGTTTAATTTAACAACCTAAGGTGTCACATATTCTCATCTGAAGAAACAAATAAGGTCTTTATATGCATTAATGGAGTTCTGGCAGCAGAAGTGGTGTATGGTGCTTTCAAGTACAAATCCATGAGGAGGAAGTCTGCAAACTCTGCTACTTTAATCTTTTGGCCTGCCTCTCTGGCAGCAAGCCTATTTAAGTAAGAAATATTATCCTACTGTCCCCACTGCTAGCAGTAGAAAGTAGTGATAAGCAACTTAAATTTGTTATAACCTTCTCATAAAAATAATCTTATTTTAAAGATAAGCGAGTTCTACGTAATTATATTTACCTCATTGTCCTGCTTTTCATCCCCAGACATGTCATCATCTACATCACTGCCCGTGCCTTCAATTGCAAGAATCCCATTCCTGATGGCTGGAATCATGTACAGCTGCTGAATTACAGAATTCATGTAGCAAGTGGCACCAGCATTTTTCAGTCCTACAAATCCCTTTGGTGGCCGAGGCCCAACAGGTGGTAGATACTCCCATTCTGTAAGCGCTTCACAAGCTAAAAGAGAATAGCAGAATGTGATTAGGAAACTATTTTGTTGCAAAAGAATTAAGACCATCAATGCAATACAAAGGATGGTTGCATAAAATAAATATTTCTCTGTATCGCACTGCAATTCAATAAAATAAACATTTCACCAGAAAAGTTAATTTCTAAAATTAACACAACTTCTATGAAAAACAGTTCTATCTGTAATCTTAACATTAAAATATTTTCTTCTATTGCATAACCAAAAAGGTGGCCAGACAAAAATTCAGTCTATTTATGTATCAAACAGAAGTCTTCCCTCAATACCAGCAAGTTTTTCACCTGAAGAATTTAGCTGCATGAATCTAGAATATATAACCAATTTCTAAGCCTTTCACAAATATATAATCCTTGAAACATTACAGTATTTCACTTATGTTTCACTTCTTGCCAGGATGGGAAGGTTTCAGACAAGGCTTTCTATATGACTTGTGATAAAATTATTTTTTTTCTCTTGAGTCTTCTCCATCAGACCTCTCACTTCTCTTCAGAGTACATTTACAATCATGGGCTCCCTACCCTAATCCGTTGTTGTTTTAACACAAAAAATTCTGATGTACAAGAAAGTAAGAGAGCATGCACATTTACAAGCAAGCTTTACTTAGTATATGAAACACACAACATGCACAGTTCATACATGTGTTCTCTCTTCTGTCTGACATACCGTAGAGGGCTGGTGTTCTATTGTGCTTATCAAATATTTGAGTGGAAGACAATCTCATAAACTCCTAATTGTAAGGTGATAAGAAATATGCTACTTCCCAATATAAAGGGGTGAAAAGGATGATGTAGGGGAGAAAATAAAGCTGCCCTTTTCATTCATTAATTTGAGATGGAATCAAACAGGAAGAGATTGAAAAACCTCAAATGACTCAATACCACTAGCTGGGTAAGCAGCCCTGCCACTGTGAGAGGTACTGAACAATTCCCACTATGGGATTGTATTCTAGTTGCTTATAGTTTCACTAAGCTCTGTGAGTTTAAATATTCTGTTAAATCACAAAATGGTTTGGGCTGGAAGGGACCTTTAAAGATCTCTGGTCATAGGCAGGGACATCCTTCACTAGATCAGGCTGCTCAAAGCCCCATCCAACCTGACCCTGAACAAGGCATCTAAAATTTCTCTGGGCAAACTGTTCCAGTGCCTCACTACCCTTACCATAAATAATTTCTTCCTTACGCCCAATCTAAATCTACCCTCTTTCAGTTTAAAATCATTGTCCCATGTCCTGTCACTGCAGGCTCTGATAACAAAAATCCATCTTAAGTATGAGCCTTTTGCCATCCTTGTGAAAGTTAGCCCAAGCTCCTTTGACTATTGGCTTTTGAAACACTAACATTTGCAAGTTTTTGCACACACTGCAATTTCTGTAAACTTTCTCCAGCAAGGAGAAAGTTCTTCAAGTGCAGAGCTCTGTTGAGACAAGGCCAAAACTGAGAGAACAAACATTTGAGAAAGGACTACAACAAGCAGAGAACGAGTACCAAATTAAAAATGGAAACAGGACAGTGGACCTGTGTCTGTGCATGGACAATGATGACAAGTTAGGTGAGCA
>JAVSBS010017821.1:31188-59739 GCA_033124195.1 Coracias cyanogaster
TTAGGAATCTAGCAAGCCAAGAACTTATTTTTGTGTTGAAAAAAGGCTGGCATGACTCAACAGTTAGTTCTATTGTTTTATGCCCTATTTATAAATAGGAGATAGAAGAAATTCAGAGGCACATCCTTCAAAAAGACTCAATAGCTCACAAGAATGAGAATTTTCATTTATGGTATAGATATGCTTCAAAATGGGAAGTTATCTGTACTGTCAATCATGCAAACTGTTGAAAATCATATACAGAGCAAGTGGATCTCACATCTAACTTTTCTACAGTCAGAAAGAAACAGGGTTTGTTTAGAAATACTTTTTTAGAATTGTCAGACAAGGTTATCTGAAATGATGAGTTCTTGACATGCAACTCACTCCAAGAGACTGTCAATGCAAAGTAGATAGATGTTGCTGCAGATTATTTAAAAAAAAAAAAAGTATATTGCTACTTGCAGCAAGGAAGATTTATATTACCGGTGAAATTGTACTTGTGCCTTCCACAACTGGCTGACAAGCTTCTGCCACAGCTCGAACATGGCCATATCCTATTGCTGTTAGCAATAATTTGGCTATTTTTAGAGCGTTAAGGTAGGCGCCCCTTCGAGTTTCCATATCTGCATTTGGCAGGAAGTTATTTCTAGTCAGCATGCTCAATACAAGAGGCAAACCACCACTTTTTAAAAAGTTGTATTGGAAGTCACTGGCATCTTCTCCCAGAGGTGCACTGGCAGGCATTAACAAGGCATAAACTACCTGTAAAACAAAATACAGGGTTAACTAACAGAAATGCACTAGCCTGAAAATAGATGATTGAACACAAGACTATGTTGGAATACTACTTAAGCAATGCTTTAACAGCATTGGCCATATATCAGTTTATTCCAGTAAACTTATTTTCCATTGTTAATTTCAAACAAGTATTTGATCTCAGGCTTCCATAATGCTACAGAAAGGATTGCCAAGGATAGGTATAGATTTTTAAAGAACAGGCAAAGCATCACAAACCTCTGTTAGATACAGCACTTGTGAGGCAGAAGGACCAAAGAATAGAGAATCTAGGGATGGACTAAGGCTGCTTTCCCCAAGCTTTGCATGATCTAAACAAATAGCTCTTAGTTTCTCAACCGTAGTGTTATCTGAAATAAAAACACAACTTATAAACATTTTGTAACTCCAGAACAAGCCAGTAGTACTTGTAATTATAAATCTGAAAAATTTTAAGTGTATCAGAAAAGTTGCAAAAAGCGTGACAGACAAGATCAGACTATGAAGTGTTCTGCAATTATTATTTCTGCCAGTACAAAAGTGATTCAGTTAAAGTAATGCTACAAAACCACTTCAAAATATAACCCTTCTCCACATTTTTACTGCTCTGTTGCACTGAACCCCAGTATCAACTGCAAACCATGCAACTTTGTATGACAGACAAGTAATAACTATTTGGGAAATACATTTACAATCCTAATTAGGACAACAGTCATGAACTACAGTATCAGTGTCGCAGTCAGTAAGTTACCAGAAAGTGGAAAACTCTATCTTCATTTTTATATAACAGGTGAGAAATTATTATACAGGATATTAAAAGATAAAACAGGATAAAATTAAGTTTTACCTGGTGGCATGAGCTTCATAAGAACACGTGCTCCATCTCTCAGAGGTGGCATATTTAGACTACTGCCCAAGTCTGCTACTTGCCAAAGAAAGGAGATGTATCGAGGATGCAGTGACATGATCTTAAAACAAGCAAGCAAAAATCCCCATAAAAATCATTAAAGTAGGGGAAAAAAATACTTTAAAACTGTTCATTTCAGAGTATGCTTACCACTCCAGGCAAACAGCTCTCAACTTCCGGATTTGGCCCATCACTGTAATGATTGCCATGGTTGCCCGGAGAACCAGTTGAAGAGTCAGAAGAACTATCTGGACTTGAGGGCATATTAGAATTTATCTGTGTAAGCTTAGCCGTAATTAGCTGAAAAACACAAACATTGTTTTAATACTATGCAAAAATGAAGATTCTTTACTAAGAAAGAATCTGATATAATGTTAATGGCATGATACAGGAGGAATGGAAGTATTTCACAAGAGTAAGTGATCTCATGCATGGTATTTTTCAAGCATATACAAAAGGGAAGTGACAGCTGCACTGACATAAATAATCAACATGCAACACTTACCGTTTTATCTTTGAGATTCAACTGCCCAATTAATTTTCTGTCATCTGCAGGGTCCACCAGCTCACCACCAATGAACAGTTCTACTTTTGTGTGTGCACTGTTGGCTTTAATACGATTGAGAATACAACGACGAACTTGGCCAATTGTGTCATTTGTATGAGACCAAATATCCAAATCTTCCACCTGTCGGCCTTGGTTTGGAAAGCGAACTACCAATGTGATATGTTTACCACGGAAAGCTCTGAAAATAAACCAGATAAAGTTATTTCTACCCTCATGAAATAAATTACATCAGGAAAAATCATTTATGTGGCAGATACTGCGACATCAAATCTTTACATATGGTGATATACTCCAGCATGACATTTTGTGAAAGCCCCAGCAATTATGCAAACATAACATACACAGAAACTTTCAAGAGCCACACTCTGCCCCAGTACATTAAACATATGATCAACTTTCCAGTCAGGTTAGAAACATTGACAGGATTTTTTAAAGTCTCTTATTAAGTTTTATATCTTTTCTCTGGCTTGTTATCTCCTGATCAAAATGTGCAAACAAAGCTCAATCGGACTGGCAAAGATGTTTTGCTCTTTTAGCAAAACAACTCGGTTTTAAATACACCAAGATCAGAAAAAGCCATCAGGTCACCAAGTCTTAACACTTTCTGTCAGAAGTTTTATATAGGAATTCCAGCTGTAAAAATCAGAATACTTATTTAAAAATTTAAGGAGGTAAAAAAAAGAAGAAACATTTTCCGACTAGCAGTGATCACACTTCACACAAAGGCAGGAAGCTCATTAGGAAAGATGTGCCCAGATAAACCCAACAAACTAATCCCATGCAAAAAAGAGGGCAAAAATTCCTCATAAAGGCTCCTTGCTAAGAAGACCTGTGAGAAGACCAATCAAATAAGCAACCCATATAAAAAAGATGCACCCACAATCAATAAGATAACTTAATTAGGACTAATAAATCAATACATACAACAAAAATGCTGAGGAGTACTGCAAATTACTGACACATCATGAAGAAACAGCAATCTCTTTGATTTTCTTGACAAAAAGGGCATTTAAAATAAGGGGGCAACAAACCTCCCCCATGTCTAAAAATAGGCTAGCTGCATCATAAATCCATAGCAATCTCAGTGTATTCCTTAGTTTTGAGACTTTCTTCCCACAGAAGGCAGCTACTAACATGGGAACATTCTAAACAGTTTTCTGTTCTGTTTTCCTCTCCCCAGAAATCAGTATTTTGTGAAAACATCTACACAACACTGGATTAAGTGCTTCCTTTTTCTTGTACTAGAGTTGAAGAAGGAGTAGCTAGGATTTAAGCTAAGTTTTTACTCAAAAACAAATATCAGAAGAGTGAAGGTATACAGAAAATAAATATACTGCCAAGTGCTGTTCTCTTCCTCCCCTTTTTATGTGGAACTTAAAAAGAATATTTCACTTAAGACATAATCCTAGATTTAAGTTGCAAAGTAACATTAGCATCACTGTAAACAACTCTGGAAGATGAAAATACACATTAACAACATGGGATTTGTATGACAAGACTATGAAAAACAAAGAAGCTTTGCCCATGCTAACTTAAAGAATGGTATTGCTTTTAAATAATTTGAAAAAAATACATCCAAAACAATCTAGGCACAAGGCATATTGTGCTAGTTATAGAACAAAACATCAGAAAGAAGTTTATTCTCAGGTTTGCCCTCCCTTTCATATACATCTGCATTTGTGCTATTTTTATTTATTTTTTTTTCTTACTGCAGATTATAGTTTCATCTATTAGCAAAGAAAACAGAATTTCAAAGCTCTATAAGTAAATTCCCTGAATAGAAGCCCTCTAGAATGTAAAATTCACAAAGATATTAATAATATTTAAGTTAACAGAAATCAAAATCACAGTAGTTCCTTTTCACACATACCTTGACATAGGTAGAATAGTTCTCTCTTCATGGTAATCACTGTCACATTCATTTATATACTCTCTTAAAACAGTCAACACTCTCACCATTCGTATTGCTTCTTGTCTTGCACAATTGATACTGTCTTTATCTCCATCCAAGACACATAATGTATCATAGGAGGCTTTCAGACGATCAAAACAGGACTGAATGAAGTCTTCATGAATCACTACCTAATTACATTAAGAAATTGGTGCAATTACATCAAAATACACATATTAAAAACCATCTTTTCAGCAGGATAATCTGATGGTAAAAGTAAAAAAAACCCAAACACACCATTAAAACAAACTAGGTAAGTTACTCCATAAAGCTGTTTTATTCTGCTTTAGAACAAAATCCTATTGATAAATAGCTCTAATTCAGTGTGTACTTCAAAAATGTTGCATGTCATCAGTAACTGTAACTGTCCAGTGCAAACCTGCACTAAAATCCAAAAATCTACGTTTGCACCAAGAACACTGAATTAGACTTTCTCTTATTTATGTCCTCAGACTATGTTAAAGAATCTTAGGCTATCTAGTACATGTAAACTTACTTTACACTAAGAGTGAACACAGAACATTTACATTTGACCAGAACAACTATCCCTTCCTCCTCCCCCAATCACACAAGCCAGTTCCAGATACACTCTTCCTCAGAAATGGATTTCAAGCTAGATTCAGTATAGTGGCAGCTACAGCAAATCTCTTCCTTCTGCCCGATATCTAACCCTTGCTCCTGACCCAGAAGGACGTATAAACTATAGTATCACCGTAAAGTTTGCAGTGTCTCCAGGTAGTAGCCTGCAACAGAAATACGGACAGTCATAGCTATGGCAGTAAACCACAGTCCAGTAGCCACTTTTCTTAGAGGCGGCCCAGGAGTAGAGGAGTTACCAGCACACTGAAAAAAAATACTTGTGTGCTTGTTAACTAAATCCAACACTTACTTGAAGTGTCAGATCTAACCATGTGCAGATGGACAGATCTATGCGTGCTTAGCATGCCCCAACCTATAGCAAGAAAGAAGCATACAGCCTATCTGCCGCCAGAGCAAAGGATAGCTTGAACGGCTGTAAATGCACCACCCAGAGCAGCTGTGCTGTATCTAGCAGACTAGCAGCTCTGAAGACTGTAAATGCTTTTGAGGGCAAGTACAAAAATGGGAGTTTTAAGAAATACAACTGGCAAGCTACCATTTGGAGACTGTCTGGAGGACAATATTGCCCCCAAAATTTGTGAAATCCCAACAGTTTACTTCCTCTGACATCTCAGAAACTCACTATGTCTTCTCTCTGTCCACTGAAATGCAGCTCCCAGCAAATACTAATGTAGGGAGATAATACCTGATTTGCTAGAGCCCAGCTTGGCCATTATATGGCAACTCTGTGACCCTTTGTAAGGGACATGACATAAAAAAAAGATTAGATTAGCTTGTGGAAACACTCAACAGACCCATCCAGTGAACATACTAACACAAATAGGTACCACAAATGGAAGTTCAACAAAAGGCTTTACCTAAGTATATAACACGAACTGCTTTCTCAGTAGAAAGAGCAAATACGACAGATCAATTTAGTATGAAAAATTACCACAGTTCAGTCTACAAACACCAGAAAACAACTCTTTATTCTGCATCTGACCAGAACCTGATGGCTGGACTCAGGAGTATACTCTCCAAAACATGAAAACCATTCTCTGTTTTAAAAGCTTCCAAATATAAAAATAACACCAAATTGAATGTTGGTTTTGGTTTGGTTTGTTTTTTTTTACCTGATTAACTTGTAACCTTGGGCCAAGATTAGTATAGATCTCTTTAAGAAGATCTATTGCTCTGTTTGCGATGTCGTCATTTCCCTGAATCACAACCTAGCATAATAAAAAAAGCATTAGAACATCTTAAAACTTTCTGGTATAAAATTTAAAACAAAAAAGACTACATAAGTATCCTGACACAATAGTATGTCTAAGTATTTTATGAGGTGAAAGTGACTAAAATGCTTAGTTATAAAACACAATCAATACAACTTACACTAAAGCTAATTATTTAACAGTCAAAATTCAGAACCAAGCAGTTTAAAGGAGTTCAGAGTTAGCAAAAAAGGCTTTAGAAACAGAATAAAAGTAGTATTTAGATGTCAATATTCACATTAATTTCCGTTTTCACTAGTTTCAGAGAATGAAACAGCTATTTTTTTTTTCAGATGCTTTAACAATCTACATCACCAAAGATTTAAAAACAGAATTTTGAAGTATTTAAATGGCTGTGAGTGGGTGGAAGGGGGACAGGTAAACAAGTTCTGTTTCTAACCTGATACTAAATTTTAATTACTAGCCACCAGGTCTGAAAGCAGTCCTTACAGACATGGCAGGTGGGTTGGAACTAGATGATCTTTAAGGTCCCTTCCAATCCAAACCATTCTAAGATACCGCACCAAAGTTTCATGAGTTCTGTGATGCTGCCAAGCGGCAGGGCAGATGCAAGGAAGTTGCTCACCACAACTAAAACATGCAAGTGTTATGTATGATAGCACTTTGTACACCAATTCTGTGTGAAAACTTATTTGTATAAAAATTGTTGTCTACTCCGGTTTTAATTATTATCATTATAATTAAAATACCTAACCCTTCCACAAGCCATAACCAAAATTACTAAAGACTACTGCTTTATATATGTCACATTTTACAAAACACAGCCACAAAAATCACACCACAGTGGACTCCTGTGGGTTCTACTGCAGCTCTTGAAAATGATAAATACTTTGAAAAAATTAAGTCTCAAATTAGATACTGATTTTTTTCGCCAATAGATCTGGCAAGCTTGAAAAAGTTACAGTCTTCCTATTGAAAAACTACAGCCATGTTTGGGCAAAATGCTGTGGATAAGAGAAAGAATCAGACCAGAGATCACTTCATCTAATTTAGCATCAGTTCAGTTTACCATACTAGAATGATCAACATGAACTAGCTTATAAGGTGCACAAAACAAAGTTTAATTCCAATATGCGTGTGAGAAACCTCCAGATAATTCACTTGGAATGATCCTTTCTTCTTCAACAGCATAGGCAAACTTTTAATCTCATGTGCATACACAAATATACTTAATGTTTCAAATAACTTTCCATTAAACACCAGTCTGCAAAGTTACCAACTTGCATACTTGGGAAGACAGTGGAGTCAATATCCATGCATTCAGTGTGGAAAAAGCAGCATTTTGTAATTTCAGTCTATAACTAATAAATTACAGATTCCTCAAAATATAAAAAAAGACTGAGAAAGACTTAGCAGTTAACCTTTTGTATGCTTCCTCCAATTAACTCACCCTCCAAAGGTAGTCTAATCCTATTAACTCCAGATCATCCATCATATAGGCTCGCCTCTTTGCTACTAGCTTTCCTTCTCGACAGTTCACAGCTTTGAAGAAACGTTCAAAACATTTCATTCCATTTTCTGTTAATAGGGAAGGATCCAGCTGAAGCACATTATTTTCAAAGAAGTCCTTATTAATGTCAGGGTCTAAGTCTGGTTCATCCCCCATTAGTTTGGAATACCATTTAAAACAGGCTTCACGATCACAAAGATAAACCGCATTTTCAGCTAAACACTTCCATATTTGCTTCGCCTGAGGGGCACAGAGCCACAGCTGACCATCCTTCAACAAAAATCTTGAGCAAAACAAAGAGACAATTAACAGCACTGTCTAATAGACATCTAGAATTACAATTCAGTAAAAAGTACAAGCAAAAAGGTGAATATGCATATTATACATATATATATCATAAGTATGATCCTGAAAACTTTATTTGTATCATCAGTCCACTCAAGATTAGCCTCATGATTTCTTAGTAAGTTTGAATAGATCAAGACCTTATAGTCCAAACAAAAAAGGAACAGAATTTGGAAAAAAATGTTTTACACAAAAAATATCAAGCATTGTTTACATACTAGATGAAAAAAATGCACATCACAAGAGATTGAATCACTTCTGCAATCATTCACTATGTTTTAGCTCTCACTTTTAGCAAAATCACAAAATAATTCTATGGAATAGAGTCAGAAGCAGAAGTCAATGAACTGGAAAAATTACCTTTTAAGAACAAATGATAAAGTTCTTCAGGACAATTTTTCTGATTAAGGATTTTTTTTATGTAAAAGAAATCAGGGACTAAGTTATGGCACTGCTTTTCAGAAATTGCTACCTACATGTTCTACATTTGACAGCCATGGGACTTCATAAATTCCTTTACATTAACATCCAGTGAACTTGGTTACAATTTTTAACATGCAGGAGTGATAAATTGTATCTGCTATCCATATGCTATTGTATAATCTCACTAAACAGTTGCTTAACATTTCAGTTTAATTCATAAAAATTCTTGGTAACATTTTTTTAAAGTAAAAAAAACAACAAAACAAAACTTAAGAACTTTACAGTCTGCCAGTTCATTTATTTCACTTGTCTAAAAAAAGGGTTAAAATCAAGTAAGAAAAAACTGAGAGATATTGCCTAAAAGACATCAGCATACTGCAGCTCTGCGATGAGCAGAGATCCTTTGTTTTCTTATTCTACTCAAACAGTAGCTAGTCAAAAGTCATCCAAATAATTTTTTTTTATTCCAAATTCTAAGGCTCAGTTGCTGACAACCTAACATCAGTGTCTGACAAAAGTCTGTGTCAGTTTACGGTCATGGATTTACAACTGATGTTGTACAATAAATAAGGACAGATGGACAACCCCCTGCATGGGATATTTTAAATTTTCAGCTAAGTTACCCTAATATGTATATAACTGTATCCACGTGCAGACTGTATTCAAGTCAGCAGGATTCTGCACACAGATAGAAAAAGCCCATATAAATCTTAGTGCAGAAGCAGAGCCTTGCATTGCAAAGAGTCTAATGTACTTTCTTTGAATATTCCAATACAAGCATAGAAGCCTGCCGGAAAAAAAAACAAAACTAAACAAAACTATCTGATGTATTTTTGCATCTGAGTTTTGAAAGAACGTAACACAGCAACTTAGAGCCAGTTAAGAGATACTGACGTGTATTTTTTCTTTAAATTATTCTTAGATAAACAAATGATCAAGTTAAAACTTACCTTAGGAAGTTCAGTCGCTCCTGTACTTCCTGCACATGACTGTATCTGCTTCCCGGTCTTACAGTTTGAGGATCATATTCACCATGCTCTGCAAATATAAAAAGCGTTATTAGACAATATAATTAAAAAAGACATGCTGACTCTAAAAGACAGGAAGTGTTTGAAGACTTGTTAGTGTAAATATCATCAAAACCACTCAAAACCCAATAAAATTTCAGTAAGGCGTACAAAAAATTTTCAGCAGCCTGCTACCATTTAATATTCCATCCTAAATTAAAATGGGTATAGGCAAACATTACTGAGGTCTATAATCAAATCAACAATTATGTACAGATACATGTGCCCACCATTCAGTTTAATCAAAGTATTACAGAACAGTTAAGAACTTGCATTCTACTTATTCAAATAAATTCTTCCTTAATTCAGTAGTTAAGTTAGAAGTCAGTAAAACAGAAGTATAGCAAAATTTCAGTATTCCATTTTAAGGGTTTTCCTCTCCAGAGGAAACCATGACTCCAGTTCTTCAACACCTTTATAAGTAGCTATATATGTGACAATACTTAGAGGAGGAAAGTATACAACAATTTTATTTACTGAAAGTTTCCAAGTACAAAAAAACCCAAATGCCTGTAATGCTGACAAGATTGAGACAGAAGAACTTTAAGTAATTTGAAAGTAAGGCAAGAATTCAAATTTCTACCTGCATTTTACCAAATCTCAGTACAATATTTTATCTGACAAGCAGCTGTTCTCTTCATAGGAATTTGGTTTTGGCGTGGTTTTGTTTGGTGTTTGTTGGGTTTTGTTTTTACATATAGAAATACATCTAGGTATGTACTTGCACCAGCCTGATCTCTACTAGTACTATTTCATCATGACACATGTTCACTATGACAGCTCCACTATAAACCAATCAATGCTATATTTCTTACTTGAAAAGGTATACAGATTGTATTTAACCAAGATGACTTGGCTGTGGGAGACTATCATGACAACATCAGACTCATAGTAAAATTTATCTTTAGAACCGAAAATCAGTATCTCCTATTATATCAAGGAGGGGAGGAAAAAAAACCAAACCACCAAACCAAGTAAGTCTAACAGCTGAAGTGCAACATCAGTGTTCCAAAAATTAGAAGAAAAAATAATAGTATATAGAGAGCAATATTTATGACAAGCGCAAAAGGCATATTAGCTTAAAAATAAAATAAAAGGGAAAATAAAAGACTAGTAAACTGATGTCTACAAAACTGGAGACACGACCACGAGAAATCCTTCAAAAATTTCAATTATAATCCTAATGAAGTGAGCATAAATGGGCAATTATTGAAAGAAGAAATGTGAAAAAAATTCTAAAGAAAGAACAATAATTATTTAGAAGTTAAAAAACTGAAAAAATATGCTGCAGGTCTAGCAGAAGAAACAATTACAGCAGGTAAGCATATTGGTGATAAATGTGCTGGGTGTTCTGGGTGGTTTTATTTGTTTGATTTTGCGTTTTAAGGGAAGAGGTGGTGGTGTTTGTTTCTTTGAACTGTGGGACTATCTGGGCTTTTTTTTTTCCCTGGATAGAGATTAATTCACAGACACAAGTGTCAACAGTGGCAATGATAGAAGAATTCAAGTATTAAAGGCAGTATATATGTACTTAAGAATTCTGAAAAACCCTGAAGTACAAAAAAAATTCACTCTCCCTAAATATCCTCCATCTCAGTTTCTTTCCACATTTGCCCTATTTATTTTCTACATTGTGCATTCCACAACAACAAGTCCAAGTAGAAATTCTTACTACATACAGGATCAGAAGAATGAAACAAGAAATTATAGACCAAAAAATGACTGGTTGAAAGTGTAATTAGTGGTAATAATATAGCATAATTTCTACAAATAATTACATTTCATTAACATTTTGGATTTTTTAATTGTTTCAGAAAAACAGAATATAAAGGAGAACTGGCCAGTAACCTTCTAAAATTTTCAGAAGATCTTTAATAAATAGTCAAAAGAGGAAACTGTGACCTCCTCCTTCAGGACCACATAATGCAATAGCAGTTGTCTCATCTCATGGAGGACTTTGAAGAGCTGAAGAAAAGGGTGAGTTCAACAGAAGAGAAAGTCATAGATAACAGGAAAAAAAAATCTGAACCATAGATCAAGCTTTTCATTAACTTAAAAAGGAAAACATACAAAACCCGTATGACAGAAAAGAAGATGCATAAGTGAGCAACAGGAAAAGAGATCACTGTCTCCATCACAGAACACAGCTATGGAAGCCTTCAAGGAAAATAACAATATGACAAGTTCAAAATTAGTAATAATTGTTATTGTTATTACACAGTAATTGTGACATTAACTGCCAAAAAGATCTGTGGGCAACTGGACTTTTTTTTTTTCCTTTGCTCTCTATGTTCTGCTCCATTTAGTATATAAAACCAAAACTGAAAGAGAAGTTGCACAAGAACTGTGCATTGCAGTCTTAATACAGAGTCTGGAATATTAGGAGGTATTTTCTGGCTGTCCTGAATCATGTAATAAAGCTAATAAAAAAATCCACACTGTAGTTGATTTCTTTTTGTACTCTGATGTAAACGAGTAGAAGTTCTGCAGCAGCTTCATTTCAAGAAAGCAGAATTTAATTGCCTTGTAATTAGATTATATTTAAACTCTTTGCACACTAATTCCTATCCTGCTGAAGATGTTTATAGTACTGCTTTACTGAGTCATAGGTGGGGACAGGCAGGGCAATGGGACATGGTTTTTTGGCACAAGAAAAGACTCATACAAGACATCAGCCTAATTTTTGTGCCAAAGTCATCAACAATTTGATCGGTAAACAATATAGTCCAAAATTACCTTCTGGCTTCAGAGTTCAAAACCAATTGAAATTAATAAAGAAGAGTTCATACATTAAGAGCACATGCATTAAGACAACACTGCATTAGAATATGGTTGTTGATTACGGTTCCTTCCTAACCCTGAGGCCAAACCCAGGATTTCATAGCTGCCCAAAGTCCAAGATAGAGTCATAGAATCATAGATTCTAAGCTATCCACATAGTTAAGTTGCAAAGTTTGTTATAAATGAAGTTGCATTTTTGCATCACTTCAGCAAAGTTACAGAGTGCTCTAACAGCTTACAGAAGTTGCACAAAGTACTACTTGGTCTATTCCATCTTCCTGCAGAAGACTAAGCCCAAGCCAGTACAGACTGTAATTTTTGAGATGTTACTGAAAGGCTGGTAGAACGTTAGGATGCCAGGGTAGAGTGGTCCCTAGTTCCAGTCAGCAAAGTAGATGAGAGGGTGCGTAAATCTCCTCTCACTTCGGTTGGCTTAACTCAATATATAAAGTACTGTGGTTCAGTGCAATAAGGAGTTTCCTGATCCATCATTCACCTTCACTTCCCAATTTCTATCTCAGTAGCTAGAAAGCTAATCCAGAATAAGAGTATGAACTCAGCAGCGAAGGGTTGGGTTTTGCCTGAAACATATAAATACTAGCGTGATGTGCTGCCAAAGTGCTGCTGATAACAAATGCAGCAAGAAAGCAACTAAACAGGAGTTGCATGGTAAGAAGAAATGGCATCCCTGTGGTTTAAAGTCCTTCTCCCTGACAAATTCCAAACACTGGCTTCAAATAGAGATGATTAAATAACCTTTCAAAGGAGCCTACAAAAATTCAAAAGTAGAAGTGGGACAAAATCCAAGATGATGACTTTCCACAAAAATAACAACTCTAATCAAGGCAAGATAATGTTTACCAACCCACAGATAAACAAGAGCTGCTACTTCCCCATATTCTGCTGTAAAACACATCACAGTTTCAATTATGAAAAAAAAGTCTGTTAAGCGCTTCCTCCCAATCATACACCACAAAGGCTATCAACCCCACAGATGCTAAAAAGTTAAATGAATAAAAGCATATTCTCATAAAAATAACTGTTAAGTTTAAGTGTTTTCAACTGGAGTTTTCATACACCCCATTTATGAGGCAATTTTTCTTTTAAAACTTACCTTTAGCATACTGCCTCATGCTTTCCATATAAGCAGAGAGATTTTCTGCAACCAACGTAACTAGGGCATGATTGTGCTGAAGTTGATTGATTAAGTCATGTCGGTAAAACACATGGGGACTTCGCTGAGTTTGACTGAAATTAAAATACAAGTGTTATTAGAAAAGTGGAAAAGTCTTGCACCTAACAGTTCATAAATCAATTTAAGGAACTCATCTTTGATTCAAGTTCCAAATTTGGTATGAGATCTAATATTCTGACAATATTTTTCTTTTTTCTTCTAACACATTAACAGCTTTCACCAGTTATTAAAAGCAGTTATTTATGAGGATTATACAGCTACCGTATGTATTGAAAAATATCAAAGCAATCTGAGCAGCTCAGTAGGCTGGAGGGAGAGCATCTGCAGCAAGACAGGAATAGAAACACCCTTCCACAAACTGCATAGTAAAGATGAAGACCCTCAGCTGCAGTATAACTACAGTTACACTGTGTAATTCACATAACCACAGTTTCTTCCACATCCATCTAATATTATTGTTTTAATATTCGATTCAGAAAATAAGTAAAACCAGGTCAATTTTCAAATCAGAAGCTCATGGTCTTAAAACTACAGCGAAAGAACACTAGCCAAAAATCACACCAATTCTTTCAATACTTCAAAAAACCCCTGCACAATTCTGCACTGTTTTTTCAAACAGATTTCGAAAAGATTTTGATACAAACAAAAAAGCATCGTTACGCACAGCATATAGTCTAAGAAAAACCAGAAAAGTTCAAGAGAGATACCTCAAATAAAGAATAAGATGATAATTTAAGTCTGTTACCAAGACCTGACCAAAAATGCTGCTCTTGAACAGTACTAGGCCTATTTAGATTACAAAAGTAAACTGCAAGAGAAAATACAGAACTTGAGTTCAAAACCCACATGCCATAAACACTACAAAATTCTAGACCTTAGGGACTAATCACCTCTGCAGAAGTCTCAAAATGCCTCAGCTTTTTGTAGAACAGAGCACTGATCTCAGCTGCATGAACAATGCAAACTTGCATCGCTCTTCCATCATCAAGAGAGATTAAAACAAAACAAAACATAACAGGGCAGGAGATGGGAAGGGAGTTGTTCCTCATTGTATTGCCACTCAACTGATCCTATAGCCTGCCCTAAAGAAATACAACGTGATTTCAGAACTGTTCTCCTTTCCTTCAACACTTACAGAAGTAAACCCCAGAATTGGCTGAATGGATTACAGGTAGGAATTCTCATCCTTACTATGAAACAGAGTCTCCATACTACATGGCCTACAGCACTCCACAGTATCACCAGACCTTTTGACAACAGTAGGGAAGGCAAGAAATCCCAGTTCCAGCATCAGCTGATGATGAGCTTGCAGCTGATAACCACATTTCATTGTAGATTTAACAACAGACAAATTGATTCACTGGGCCAAAGACCATGGTCAATCTGGGTTTAAAAGACATCAACACCCTTCCAATAATCATTATCTGCAACCAATAGAATTTGGCCTGCTAAGCACAGAGGCCTTCAGAAGATTAAATTTCATAACGTGCAGAGCTTTCCAAAACAACTTGAATGAGGTATTTAAAATACAAATTGTGTGTCTGAGAGAAAACAAAATGGGTGGAAGCATGAAGGAAGAAAATATACAGGACTTCATATACCCAGAAAAAAAACATCCGGTTTTCAATTTGAGAAGCTAAACTTCATTCCATCTCTGAGAATCCTCCTTGCTCCACATAAACCAACAGCAAAACCAGCAAAAGCCTAGATGTCTCTGTTTTAGTAGCTACCCAAGATGTTACCTCTAGATAGAGATACATTTACAACCGATAAGAGTAACTAAGAACACTGATGACTTGGGAAATACATATGATGAAACAACTAAAGGAACATGCAAGACAGGGTATGTTGCAGAATCAAGCTATTGGAGTGTGTATTTATATACTCGTAATATTATGCATTTGTATCAATCCTATGAAATATAGCAAAAAGAACGCTTTACCAGCAGAAGACTAAATAAAGCTGCACTAGACATGTTTTACTTTTCTCCTTTCTTAACCACATGCACAAACAGTAAATTTGGACACATGGATTCATCTTGGTTAGCAACTACTTCTACAAGTTGAATAATTGTAGTAACTAGAGTTATGAGCCATAAGTTGTGAGTTGTAACATAGTATTTGTGAGCAATATTTAAGGCGTTATCTGGATCATCTGATAGGATGGAGTCAAAGACAATTGTCTTGAGGCACAGAAAAAAGCCGATAAAGACTTTCTAGCATGCTGTCTAGAATTAAAGCAAACTCCACATGCAACTATAGAACTATTCCTAAAGCATCCAAGATTAGGCTGTATGACAATGCTGCCATTCAGACATATTCCTTTAGTAATAAGTGAGGAGAATGTAAACAATTCAGTCAGTTCTTCCGGGCAAGTAATTTGGAAGACTAATCTTATACTGCTTGAGTAGATACAGGTCAAACCTTAAGTGCCTGAAATTGCTGTACAGAAGGCTCTACTTCCATCAGCCAACATGGAGAAGATTAAGATGATTAATTATCTGTACAGTAACGGTCAGTATGTTGAGTAATAAAGTTGACTACTCCTTAACATTAATAAGTATCCTTGCCCTTGTAAGAATCCTTCCACCTAAGTAAGAATTATTTTCTCATGCTGTTGCAATTCTGGTTAAGCTAAACATCTTGAAACATGAGGCATGTCTTTGTGGTCAGGGAATTAAATTTTGCCAAAGCAATTGTATAACCAATTCGTCACTTTGCTCAACTGCATGTATAACTAGCAACAATTAAATCCTCCTCCTCTAAAAGATATCTACAGTGCCAATGGTATGAGATAATTTATACTTATTTTTGCCAAGAATCAGCAGTCTTAGTTGTTCTGGACCTAGCTTTTAATTGCCAGTGTCAATCAACTGAACCACCCCAGAAGAGTAGTATATAGATTACTAGATCAATGTTGCACACAGAAAGCTCTGTCAAATGTTTTTGAAACAGCTGCCACAAACATCTGGTTTGATCTAATTTTGTTCCAAGTTCTAGGAGGACATTAAAGATTAAAGCTTTAATCTGACAAGGGAAGTTGATAGGAACAGGTACCGGATGCACCTATTAATTTCCAAACCATACCAATGTTATGAGTTCTTAGAAAACTCATAGGACTTGGAGTTCACTAATTACTGCAGAATTACGTTTTCACCCATTGGGTCTCCCAGTATTTACCTTTGGCAGTAATACCACCTGCCAAAAACAAACCAACCACTCCCCCCCTCAAAAAGAAAAAATCATAACAAAACAGAAAACCCCAAACAAACAGAACCAAAAACACCCAACAACTACAAAGAAGCAAAACCCTCCTTCAACAGTATCTTGCTAACAGCGGCTTATCCACTGGAAGAGGTCTAAATTCCTTGATTAAAAGCCTTAATTTAAAGTTTACTTTCCTGCCGCTGTAAGTGTTTTCAAATTCTACATAAAAATGAGGTATTACTACATACTGCAATGCAGACTTCCCTGAAATTTAGAAGTGGAAGAGATGGTCTGGCCAAAAAAAAAAAAAAAAGAAAAGAAGGTGAGATATTCAAGCCGTCTAACTCTACATGTATCACACAGGGAACCTGAATTTCCACAATTAAAAGAAGCTGGGTTCCTCCCAAGATTAATTGAGAGCCAAAACGTAACCACTGCCTCAAATAGGCTCTGCAACAGCTACTTAAGTCTTTGTTAAGGCACTGTGGTAAAAAGCATTCAACTAGAACAAGTATTACAAATAACCAGGTAGCTACATCTGCCTAGATCTTGCAGCACATAACAGGTTAAAGAATCAAAGACACAGAAAACAGGTTAACTTTGTGACCTTGTTGGAAAAATGTCAAACAATCATTAATATGAAAACTGTAAAGGATTAAAATGTCATGAAAATTGAGAAATATGTTGCAAACTAAATGAATAAAGAAAATTCCAAAAGCCAGGAATTGCGTATTATCACATGTCCTTGTAAGAGTATCAGTAAGAAGATGGCAGTGTGTAAAATGAAGGCTTATTTTCTTCAACGTTCCCTGCCTTGATCCTTCTTGTAATTAGGCTGTAATAGCAACATTGATTTGAACAGTTTACTTGCTTACAAGAATTAAAACCAAGCAATTGCACGATACTGATAATATTTTTCTGGAATTTGTAAAAATTCTGATGTGGATACAAAAACTGTTAGGGGCACAAAATCTCAGGTGTTTCTGTAGTGAGAAGACATTTAAAAGAATGAAAAGAAGTACGAGAATTTTAACAAGTCCAAACAGACTTTTCCTTTCTTCTCTCTTTTAAAAATAAATAAAATAAACCCCACAAAACCAATAAAACAAACTCAACGCATTTCTAGTATCTTCCATTCAAGAGAGAGATCAGTGGAGTAGCGGAGTGTTTTTCCCAGACAAATGAAGTAATCTTTCATTTCAAGTATATAAACTAGATGACTCGTATAAATTTATCATCAAAGAATGGGGATGGGCGTGTAAGTGTATGTTTGTGCATGCACACATATGCACATAAAATAATACTTATATTTTGTAAGCTAATTCCATTGTTAGGCAGGGAAGTCCATGGATAACAGAAGAACAAGCCCAGATTTTCCACAAATCACACTACTGGTTCTAAACATTAATAAAAATACGTTTGAGGAAACAGTTAATTCTCTCCTACTAAGCCTAAGTGTCAGAATCTTCAGAGGCTATTTATACACATTAAAACCAACTCAAGGATATCTTCAAACACAGGTTATTATTTTACCTAAGCTTTCCCTGCCTCTTGGGGAAAAAAAAAAAAAAAAATCTTAAAAATGTGCCTCATTCTAACCATTCAACTTTTAACAGACAAGATTTTATTTGCCTTCTGTTCTTACCTCAGGTTTTGTGGTGCTTCACCAAACAAACTGCAAATTTCCCTAATTTGTTTCAGTGCAGGAATGACCCATTTGTCATTTGTGCGAAGCTCTTCTATAAAGCGGTCTATCCACTGAATCTTTTGTGTATCTCGATCCTTAAAGAACAAGCATTTATAATCAAAATCAAGTATTTTGCAGAAACTATCATCATTCCCTTCCTTTGTTTCCAAGATAGAACAGAACGTACAAAGCCACACAAATACCACATCAACTCTTCTGAAGCAAAGTATCTGAGCAGTGCTATGAGTTGGCAGAAGCTATCAGTGTTACAAATGCTCTGCCTTCAAGCACCCGAGCATTCGGTACATATTTAAGAAAACCTGTAGGATCATCAGTGCTTAAATAATTTGTTCTTTCCCTTCTTTCCTTTATTTCTACTTAGTGTTACCCTGAGCAAGCTACTATAAAATATTAAGAAATACTGAGAAACTGTTTCTTAACAACAAAGAAACAAAAACTGTCAAGACAGATAATGGATTAATTTCGAACCACAATGAATTATTATTTTGGCAGACTTCTGCAGAAGTTTGGGTAGGGAAGGAGAGAGTGTAATAGTTTTCACTATCCTTTGCTAGGACATGTATTATGCGTAACATATCAGGACTCACTTAAAACAAACAAACAAACAAACAAATTAGCATAATCAAGTTCAGGAAAAAAAGCAAGACAGGAAGGAGGCTGCTTTTCCATTCTCCCTATTTACTTTGGTAGGATTCTTTTCCAATTAACGCAATGTAGTCATTTCAGTACGTCACCAATTGCAACAAGACGAGCAAACTGATGTATTTTACCCTCTCCAATCAAACCACTAACTGTGTCATTTAAAATATGTCCCATAACATTTTAAAAGTACCTGGATGTTGGTAGAAGAATACAAATCTATGGTAAGGAACACTTTTGTTAAATTACCAAATCCCCTGAATTTTTTATGGGGGATGGAAGAAAATGGTCAGTGACCGATTTCACCATAGAACATACCAGATTACTCACCTGTGAACAGCTGTAATCTAAGATTTTAATATGAGCACTAAGAGCCTGGTCCATGATATCAACTGGTACATCATCACTATGCGCCAAATTCCACAAAAGGTTCAGCACTTTGTGTGCCATCACACCATCCTTGTCGTCCTCCGCAAGACGACGAATTAACTCAAGTAGTTTCTCACGCTGTTTCTTGCTTGCATTTGTCCAACTTGCCTAAGAAAATATTTTTATATGAAAACCAGTCACTTTTTCTTTTTAAAATTCCATACATAACTTGCACCGTTAACAAATGATGCCACAGTAAAGTGATGCAACTATAAAGTGCTTATACTTAAAAGACTTCTTAACTTATAATCATTACATGAATAAAATTTTAATATCACTTATTCTTCCGGACCTGACTGAAACAAACATCCTCCGCATTAAGTTAACCTTTTTCTGAACAAGTTTCCAACATAACATTACTTCATATTCTTCTCTCAAGGTCAAACACAACTTGCAACAGTTTACATGCAAAATTTCCGAGTATTTAGTTCAGTATCTGGATTACAGAACATCAGACCCATATTCACCGAACTAGAGGACTCTCATTAATCAAACTGCATATAAGCCAAAATGTGACTACAATGCATTTGTCTAAAAACAGGGAACAGCCTACAAAGCTGGCTTGCATTTAGACGCATATCATCTAAAAGTGGAACAGTAAAAGCAGTCAGATGGCACTGCTACTGGAAGCTAGAAATGTTTATGGTAAGTCAGTGAATAATAAACTTTCAGAAACAAGCTGTTTTGTGATTTCAACCAAATCATTATCTGTTTATAAACATTCAACACTGCACTGCTGAGACTCATTCTGTACCTGTGTTAAAGAAAAATTATGAAATGATAAAGAGGAAGACAGGGGAGCAGGTAACAAAGTCCCTGATGTCTTCTACTTAAAGATCCAATGGAGCAATGCCCAGCAAACTTGATAAAAACTACTCTAATGCTAGGAGAAATACATTATTGACTAAATCATCAACATGTGATAATTTGGAATAAATGTAGACGCCTATTTAAGATAAATAACCTATTTTATTTGAAAAATTCAGTATTCCTAAGACTACTGAATGTCACTTTAATACTACAGGCCTTAGAAGACATGCATTACCTAGAAGTGTTTAAACCACAACAAAATTGTCAATTAAATTAGCATAACCAGCCATTGCTTTAGACAGGAAGTAAATTTTAAAATCTCAAAAGGAACACTTGTTAAAGAATAGCACAATCTAGCATTTCTAATATTAAATATTACAGAGTGTTGCTGTACGTTAATAAGTTTTTTTAACACAGGGAAACTGCCCGTATCTAAAATAGGTTGAAAGCAGACATTGAAAGAGGCACGAATCTGTATCCAACGTCACAATTCATTTCCTGACTAAAGTCAAAAAGTGCATAATTACCTTAAAACAATCAAAGAGGTGATCAAGCTGTTCAGGTGAGAAATCCCAAGCTAATTTTGCAAGGAGATCATGGACGTTTTTTACAATGGCTTCATGTTTTCCTGCCTGTCAAGATGACAAAAAGCATCCACTGACATTTGTAGCAACCCATATTAAGTCAAGCAGCAAGACATCCTACATCATTTCTGCAAGACTGAAGGGGCCAGCAAGAGAGGCTGACACTGTGGGAGCAGCATGGCAAACCCAGTATTTGCTTCACTGGGAAGTCACAATACTTAGATTTTCCTTGCATGTGTTAAGTGTTTAAGTGTGCTCTCTGTGTGTGCACACAAGTATTTATTTATAATATAAATTCTGCAGTGTCATAATATTTTTTTAACAAAATCATGCTGGGGGAGTAGGTAAAGTCTAAACATTAATTTTAACTTATAAATCAGTATTTTAACTTAATGTAGTTTCATTTTAAGCACGGACTCAACATCCACTTCCTCAATGAAGTGTTTTAAGCTGTAAAATAATTTTTAGTATTTCCACATCGTTTCTCAGGCTGAAGTACTTGTGCTAGTGGATACAACTATTTTGGACTATATGAATCAATAGCTGATTTACTGTAGAAAAGTTTCCTGTAAGTGTAGAATAAAAAATGTGAGAAAAATACCTAGAAAACAAACTCTGATGTAATTAATCTTATACAGTATTAAAAATGCATGCATGAGTAGTTTTAAAATTCATTTCCTTCTAAAAGCTTGCATCAGTACTTTGCTTAAAAACAAAAAAAAGATACTAATAGCTTGGTTACATGCTGTGCCATAGATTATTTATAGTGTGCCATAAATTTTTCTGTTAAAATAGTGACTCGAAGTAGTAACATTTGTTTTCATGTTATGGGTTAGATTATGAAAGGGGGAATTACTAAACCACTTATTCCAGTTGATTTTGCAGAACAGTGTATAATTTTTTCCCTTTTACCAGACCATTTCCTGGATAGAAAGAAAAACTGAGAGCATACAGGGCAGAGAGAGCATCTTCAATACAGCAAATAGAAGTAGTATGCACAGCTACTGGTGGGGACAGGGCATGAAGAGTTAAGAATAAGGCATACGTAACAATCTTGTCTGGAGAGGTTTAACAGAGTTAAGGATGCCCTTAAGAACAGAAAAGGCTGAGGAAGCAGCGCAAAACAGTAAGATGAGGTAAGGAACCTGGTGTGGAAACTGCCAATTTGCTGTGTGGAAACACGGAAGTACCTGTAATGTTCTAGTTAAATGCTCCAGAATATAAGTAATGAAATGCCAACACTAATCTGCCATTTTATTTCTTGTCTTGTTCCTGGATCTTTCCCTGCAACTGAACAGCCTGCAACTTAATGCTTCCTTTAGAGACTTCCAACATTATTCCTTCAATCAAACATGCTCCTATTTTATGAACACTCACTTTGTAAGACACAAATACACATTAACAAAACTTAAAGCGTATGTTGCCTTCTAAAGGCAAAAGCAGCATGGTTTCATTACTTTTCATAAACTACTTTTTATTCTAGGTGTATCCTGAGATTCTCAGGGCACTTCTGTACTGTCAATTGTAAATTTGCACGTGCTTACCCTCTAAACCCAGGCAGCAATGCAACAGCTCTAGCCTGAAGGCAAGACCACACCATTGCTGCACTGAGCCAGAGCTAAAATAGCCTGCCTGTTATATAAAGCTACACAGTAAGTCAACTCCTTGCTACTGAATTTCATGCTCAGCTGTGCTCAGAAGCAGTCATTTAATAAGATCTTCTAAAAACTACTAAACACAGGGAGTAGTGAAGTTGGTAAAAATCATTCTGTATTAGCAGATTTCAGTATTCTTTTTAGTCTATTTTAACTCCATGCCTAAAGCTGCAGTGAAACTGTCTACCTGAATAAGACACTGAATCCAACTTTCACAAAAAATAATACAGGAGAAAAATCACAGCAAGTGCACTATGGCAAATACCTAATTGAAAGCAAAAGAAGTGAGCAGAGTAGGCCAGGTATTTCAGAGTGTGGGAGATTTATTCCTAAATTTTTTTTTTTTCAACTATATAGGTAGACTATCCCAATCTTTTAAGGGCTGCATCACTTGTTTACACTTTTCTGTAAGACTAAAAAGTTTGGCTTAAACTAGCTTATCCACATGTCCCATTCCCAGGCACTACAAGTAATATAATCGCTTGGAAGACTTTTTTCCAAATTTCAGGTTTTAATTTTTTATCATCAAAGGTGAGGCTCTAATATAGCTAATACAAGCCTACGAACAGCAAACTAACTTCGCAAAGTCTCTTTTTCCCCACAGACTTCTTATAAAGTCTGGAAAGGTCTAAAGATCACAAGCTGGAAACTAATAGTATGATCACAGACCATAAATCAAGTAATCTGAACACTGCTGTGTTACACATGTAATTTTCTAAACAGTATTTAGGGATAACAAGAAAGAAAAGTACTCCCTTAAGGTTCAGCCTGTGCAGTTACTATCATTCCAGAACTGAAGTTGAGAGGTTATGAAGTTATTTGAAACTCCAGAGATCTCAAGTCAACCCTGCACTACACCACCTGTAGTCCCAAGTGCTTTAAATGTAACCTGAAAATAGCAAACCTGAAAACAGGGACACCTGCCTAAGTCACCTTAAGATGAACTGTTACAGCTTCAGCAGAGTGGGAACACATGTAAACCAGAGATACAGTACTACCCTATTCCTGTATTAGCCCCCGTTGCGGTACAATCCCAACTGGCAACTAAACCCCACACAGCTGCTCGCTCACTCTCCACCCCACAGCGGGATGGGGGAGAGAATCAGAAGAGTTAAAGTGAGAAAACTAATGGGTTGAGATAAAGTTCAAAGGGTAAATCTTTTGCTTTACCCACATAGCCCCATATAAGCTACTATGTAGAGATTTAACTCTATCCCTGCCAAAACCAGTACAGCCTCTATCTTGGAAACCAGATTTATCCTTCCCACACTTGAAAGAC
Organism: Coracias cyanogaster; assembly: GCA_033124195.1. NCBI lineage: Eukaryota > Metazoa > Chordata > Aves > Coraciiformes > Coraciidae > Coracias > Coracias cyanogaster. Next base: position 54,813 of record JAVSBS010017821.1, read on the forward strand.
TGGCCTTAGGGCTTACTTGTACAATTAAGTTAAGAGTTTCACCAAGAATTACTTAAGAACAAAGATATATGCACCCATGATTGCTCTGATCCTAAAATGACCTTTTATTTTCTGTCTACTCAATTAATAATGAGTTGGTCTCTTCAGCTATTCTTTGTGTGTGCTAAAACCATGCAGCCAACAGCTAGGAAGCTCAACTTCACCAATCAAATATTTAAGTGAACAAGCCAATATTGCAAAATTTATAGTTTTTCAAAAATAATGATTACAACACAAAGGAATCTGGTGTTAAATGACTTCTGGAACAGACATTATTATAAGCCTTATTAATAGCACTCTACCCAGGAAAAAAATTATACAACTGTGGCGAACTCAGAGATTAACAATAAATATTCTCATGTGCATTTTAAAATATTGAGTCATAAAGTATCACGTTCTTTCATAATCTAAACTTTGCTCAACAGTGAGGGTTCCTTAATACTTAAAAAGGATAATCTTTGCACCATGTTCTGAACTGTTCCTTTAGACTTTACATACATGTGTAGCTGACCACTTCTACCAAAGACATTTGAGAAGACAAATCTGAGATTCAGGAACCCAAAGAACACTACCATTTGATTCCAAGTTTTTCTTTAGTTTCTTTAGTCTAATATCAAGCACAAGAAGAACTTGTCATCTTCTCAATACATGACATACAACAAGATCCCTTCTGGGCAGTAGCAGACAAGCAGTTGGACTCTTTACCTGGGCAGCCCATATGTTGTCAAGATCCTGTAAAGTGAGGGCTTTTTCTTTGATGACAAAACGAAGAATTTTCTCTAACTTCTCTACATATTGGGGTTGATGAAGACTATCTCTCAACACAATTGATAAAATATTATTCTGCTGGATCCATTCCTGAATATAAAAAGAAAATAGTGTATCTCAAATTACTGAAGTGCTGTCACTGATATTTGAGCTAAAAAGAAACATCTTAACCTGTTATGTATTAATGACTTTAATATACAATATGGTAATCAGGAGAAGCAAGAAAGACATAGTACAAGAGGAAAGTATTTATCTCTAACTTTTATTTCCTCCTTAAAAAAAAAACAAACCACCAGCATTTTAAATAATCCAATATGCCAGAACTTATGGGAAAATAATTTTTCAGGCATATTAAAATCATAAACTCAAAGCATGCAATATTCAAACAACTTCAAACATAAAAAGCCAATAGGAAGAACAGATAATTCTTCTTTCAAGGAATATTTTTTTTTCTTCCCATTCACAGCCATTAAATATCAAAACTAAATTGTTTAAGACACTTCCAGCTCTACTAGTGTGCATAAAACGCACATTAAAAGGGCATAAGTAAGGACTGAAATACAAAACACTGAGGTTAAGTACTGCCACTTAGAGGGTTTTTTAAAATGCTTCTAATTGAATTAGAGACAAATATTCAAGACATATTTAAGTAGATGCATTTTTTGTCAGTGGTGTCATTCACATAGCCAGATCAGGGTCATCTGGTTTTTGTTCTGACTGAAACAAACCAGTGTGCTTTCAGCACTGAAAACGTACACAAACGTACATAGCACCATACCTTCCAACAGTGTCCCTGATTAGACTTACAATATTCAAGCTAGTTTCATGAAATACTGAAATGTAGAAGTTTTCATCTAGAAATGGAGATCCTGTCTAAGATGCCAAACTATAGGGAGTATGTAAAAAAGAGACACATTCCCTCCTACTGCTTTAAGAAGTCAAACTGCAGTAATATTTTTTTTTTGTCAGCAGATCTTTTGCAGTTTGTAAGCCTTGCAACAGGTCACAAAGAGGGGGCACAACAGTACCAAAGGAAAAAAAAAAAAAAAATCACTCAGCACAATTAAATTTCAAAGATGGAAACTGTCCTTACTTTAACTTTATAAATGCCCATTTTAATAGTTCCCTACATGTGTGCTTAAGCATGAAACAGTACTTGAAGTGTGTAAATATTAAATGTGTTGTCTAGACTTTCTGTACCAAAGAATACAGATTCTGAAATGTGAAAAGCTGAGTAGTCCCCTAGAACTTTAATGACAATAAATTTCTTGAAGCACAAAGAAACCAGACTAGATTCTCATTTAAAATGAATGTTCAATTTTTAGGTACAGTAGCACTAAAGTTTCAAATGAGTGACACCTGTTCTATCTAGGTCTGGTTTTGTTTTTTTAAAGCACTATATAAAAACCATACTACTCAAGGATCCCTTTTTTAAAGCATGTTTTTAATAGCACTGAAAATAATTCTCAACAGCAGCTTTGAAACAAATGCAGCAATTTTTCACAGAAAGCCTGCTATTAAAATGCCTCATTACCATGATGTGATATCTACTGTTTATAACACTAGATATGAATATTAGCAGTGTGCAGAATCCGCAATATACAGCTACTTCTACAACTAAAGAAATAAGGAGGAAGAAAATCTATTCAGTGACTTTCGGCGAGGAAGAGAACTTACTGCCATTCTTTCAGCTGTAAGCCATTCTTCCTCTTCAGGATTACCATGTCGATGAGTATAATATGACACACTGGATATTACTTTGTTAACTTCATTTAGTGCATTCATTTTACCATTGAAAGAAGAAATTTGTAACAACCTGTAAGAGAAATTAAATGTAAGAAGTGTGAAAAAAAAAGTCAAAGTAGCATATCATGTTCGGAGTAGCATCTTACCTAAGTATCATTTTTAACCTAAATATTTCTAAGTTTTTTACAGTTTCTTCCTGTCCTGGAACTCTTGAAGCTAAGTTCTTTAGGGATTTGATTATCATTGACAGAGCATCATTTTTGGCTTCATTCTTTGCTTCTTTTTTCAGTTCATCATCTGTTAAATTTTCTAAAAATTGTGGAACCATTTCTATAATTGGAAGGAAATATTTCTTCACTGTATGTAATGTTAGAAATTCGTAACATTGTCCAAATGGCCTAAAAAGAAAGAAAAAAAAGGGTTTAAAAGTGTAGTTGTGTAATATTCAGTTGGTAGCTGTGCAATATTAAGATAGTAAGGAACAACTCATTTAAGAAACTCAAGTCTATTTACAAGCATGTGACATGTTGATGGTAAACACAACTATTTAAGAAACCAGTGAGGAAAGTACCTGGAGAAAAGACTAAGCTTTGCGCTAACATAGTATTTTATTTAGTCCAATTTTTGGAAATATGTAAATGGTTATTTTTTAAAAACTTACTTGATGAGAGCGGCAATTATCTGAACATTCAATGCTGACCCACTCATGAAGCGATCATGCAAGATCTGAAATCCATTTAATGTGCCAAACTTGTTGATAAGATCTACTAGCCAACCCTGCAATAAGAAAACAGTTATTTTCTGACATTTACAAATTACCATCTAGAAATACTTTCAAGCACCTCTTAGTAACAAAACTTGCTTTAAATAGTCCTTACAAAATAAACTGTTACAAGGTAATAGAACTGACAGTGACCTTGCCTACATAGCTTAAATAGTCATTTTTAAAGAAACACTTAGAAATAGGCACTATAATCTTCCCTGTTATGTCAAAAAACAGGTGCTATATATTAGTTATTCAAATAATTTTATCAAATATATTGGAATAAAAATGACTATACTTTAGGTTCATCTTAGGTTGCTAAGTTACTACAGAAAGCATGATGACTGGTTTTTTTTTGTGGTCCTCAATGTGATAACACTGCATATAAAAGCAGCAAGAATGCAAAATAACATTCTTCTAAACACGGTTAGCAAAGCAAGGAAGTTCAAGGACACCAAGTTACTTATCTCCGGCAGTTCTATCAAAAAGAAAAAAAAAAAAAAAAAAAAAAGAGGGGAAAACGGCAACAAAAATGTAACTCTGTTAGCTCCTGAACTTGTACCAAGGCCCCTTGGAGCACAGTCCTGAAAAATTCAGACCCAAGAACCAGAATAATCTCCTCTGTCCGGTTTAAAAAAAAAAAAAAACCAAAAAAAACCACACCAAAACAACCCCACCCTCCAAAAAACCCACCAACCCCCCCCAAAACAAACAAAACCCAAAGAAAACCACCCAACAACAAAAATAACGAACCCTCAAACCACACTGACACTAGCATCTCATACCCAATTAAAAACATTTCTCCCCTCACTGAGAACTGTAAGAAAAGGGAGAGAAAAAATCCCACTTTACACATGATCTCTTCCTCAAAATACGTCACCTACAAAATCATGTTGAGTGAGAAGGTAAATCCATCCACTAGCAAATACAAGCAAGCCAATTAACACAGTAGGAATGGCATTCCAACAGAGTTGTGCCAGCTTACCACAGAAATACATGATGCAGTTTGATAGGTATTTAAAAGATGCGTAGATGTGATGCCCACAGACATGGTTTAGTGGTGGACTTGGCAGTGTTAGGTTAACAGTTGAATCTTAAAGGTCTGTCCAACCCAAACAATTCTATGATTCTATGATTGAGGACCAAAGACTGAAAGAGTTAGAAGGGTAAATTTAACTGATCATGATTTAATGTACGAGTCAAAAGCAGCAGAACATCTTAGCGATAAAGAGAAGGGCGGGCTTGTTTTTCCTCTCTAAAAACACTTCTCTGTGGCTGCAGTGTAACTGGGTAATACTACATAAAATTAAAAATACCAGACTGAAATGCTCTCATACCTTTGGTGATCGTGGGTCAGGAGGACGGGCATAAAGTTCATCTTCAGCGAGCTGGACTCCTGCAGGAACTGTTTCTGAGGGACGAGTACCATTGTATAGATGGAATTTGCAATGAGGATTTAAGGCCATGGCAAGGAGTTCAAGAAGGGGAAACCAATCCTGGGACAGCTTGGCCACGCAGAGTTCCACGAGTCGATGGGTGTTGTTAATAATACATCTCTATTAGGAAAAAACCAAGCACAAAGAATATGTCAGGTGACCGTATGATGAATAT
>JAVSBS010017822.1:4303-28046 GCA_033124195.1 Coracias cyanogaster
AAAAAAAAAAAAAAAAAAAAAAAAAGTGAATTTATGGCAAAGTTTTAAACAAAGCTCAAGTGGCAAAAGGGATGTGCTCCATATTTGCATATGAGTCCTCACATATGTTGTGTGAATTTTGCAAGACATTTCAACAGATGCCTTTTAAAACATTCACCCAGAGAAAGCAAACAATGTCACCTAGGAGAAGCTGATACAACCAAGCCTTCTGCTGCTCAGCTTCAGCTCGGCGCAGCTTCAGTCCTCTGTCAAAGCACACGCTGCTCCCCCAGCACTGCCTTCTGCTGAGCCGTTTGAAGGCTCAGACACAAAGTCTTCTCTGATTCTGATGCAAGCTCTTATGAAGGACCACATTCCTCAGGAAAATCTGGTAGGAGCTGATGACGTTTGGTAGCCTTCTGTGCCAAGACTCAGCACCTCCTGAGCCACCCTGGAAGTGACATACTGTTGTAGCAGGCAAAGAACTGATGTTCACAGACTCGAGTTAAAATTTATAACATAGATCTTCAGTGTTTGCGGAGGGAACTCTCTGTGTTTTCACACTTAGTTTTCCATGTTACAAACACTGTTATTAATAGTCTTCAGCATCTCTCATGAAGAATCTCCAAGAGATAAATTTCCAGGTCAGATCCTCTATGGTGTAAATCAGCAGCTCCCCAGTGAATAGTTGCCCTCATTTATATGAGCTAGAGGTGTGGGATTTTAGATTTAGTCAGGGATAAAAAACCTCTGCGTATCAGGGTGCTGCTGGGATTAGGTCCTTCAGGGCTCACAGCTGAGAACTGAGCGGCAATCTGAAGGGGTGAGGTGCCAAGAAGACGAGGAAGATCAGTACATTGCAAGATGATGCCTAGAAATGCTGCAATATCTACACACAGCATAATAATACACCTGAATCATATCACCCAGGGGCTATTAGCATGAAGATGCTTCTGAGAACACAAAGTGCTTAACTGAACACAGCACAACTACACGCTACAGCACGGGGTGAGAGGAGTTCTATTGCCAATTAAAATCAAAGGAGGAACTACAGAAAGTAGAACAGCACTTAGCCACGGCAGCAAAATATTCACTGCTCCTTGAGTCTGCTGCCTTTTCATGGGGATGCAGAATTCAACGCCAGGCTCTGGCGGCAGAGCAGCTTGCACATCGGTCCGCGCAGAACCGGGACTAGGACTCCTTTTTGCTGAACTCGAGCCTGTGCTATTGTAAACTGTCAGCCTGCTAACTCCTTCCACCTCTGCCAGTGGGTGGAACTGGCATGTCCAAAGCTTGCCGTGGCATGGAGAGGAAGCTGGTTCAAAGCGGAAAATGCACCAGCCTGTTTGGTCCTGACAGCAGGCAAGCAAAGCCAAAACTCTCTGTAGCCACTGAGAGAACCAAACCACCCACCCCGAATAGGCTACATGTGACTGTCTCCTTTCAGCCCCTTGGGACTGGGGTGAGGCACAAGCTTCCGAACAGGCTGGAGGCAGTGCAGGGACCACCACAACCTTCTGGCAGAGTCACAGTGAGCTCCACACTGACAGCACTTCTAGCAATGCACACGGCAAAGTCTCCCCATGCCTCAGTAGATTTTACATGCTCTGATTTTTATGATGCTGTAATTTTGCCTCCCAAATTTTTGATCTTTTTCACTAGTCTCACATTCACTAGGAGTAAAGACACTGCTTCCCCTTGCACAAGATCTTCTGCTTCTGTAAGAGGAACTTGAGGCCAGTGTCAGAGCTATTCAGCTCATGTTGCCCCTTGGCTTAACAACTGTATTGTCACAGAGAGAAGCTCCTCATGTTCCTCCCACTGGTGACAGTGGACATACAGTCACACAGCTGAGTTTTACTCCACGAGCCTCAGTGTTTTATTGACAATAATAACTTGCTGGCTGGAATATGGGCTATGTCATGGGTGGCATAACAGTGTTCACCTGCAAGATAAGGCCTCCCTACTCAGAAGACGGGCTGCACCTCAAATTGGGAGGCTGTTTTAACCCTGCCACACCACGAGCATGAAAAGAGTGATTTCTTTGTCCAAATACACAATGTATGCAGTCTAAAAAGCAAAGACCAGTCACTTCAGGGCTGAGCATTTTAAAGGAAGGTGCTATCGAAGTCTTTTAGTTATTCTAAGTCCTCTACATCACTGGCTAAAGGAAGGTCAGCACACATGTCACCAGAGGCTAGCTGCATTGCCATGGTCCAACCATGGTCATAGAATCATACCATCATTTAGGTTGGAAAAGATCTCTAGGATCATCAAGTCCAACCTTCATCCCAACATCTCCCTGACTACTAGACCATGTCAAGAAGCACCACATCTACTCAGTTTTAGAACACCTCCAGGGATGGTGACTCCACCACTTCCATGGGCAGATTCTTCCAATGCCTGACCACTCTTTCAGTAAAGAACTTCTTCCTAATATCCAATCTAAACCTCCGCTGGTGCAACTTGAGGCCATTACCTCTTGTCCTGTCATTAGTTACTTGGGAGAAGAGACCAGCAGCATCACCACAACCTCCTTTCAGGGAGTTGTAGAGAGCAATGAGGTCTCCTCTCAGCCCCCTCTTCTCCTAGCTAAACAATCCCAGTTTCCTCAGGCGCTCCTCATAAGACATGTTCTTCAGACCCCAGGAAACATGTTCCATGTCCTAACAAACAAACACATCCCTGGCACAGAGGCTCTGTGCTGTAGGACATTGTTAGCACATTCTCAGGCCAAGACAGGTGAACGTTGATCCTGATTCACTCACAGCTTCGCTCCCATCTGCTTGGCAACTGTGTGACTGGAGCTGTATCGCACCACCACAATCTGTGTGCTTCGCTTGGCGAAGCTGGAGTGCAAAGCAGCCGAATCATCCGCTGGTGTCCCCACCACAAACAGCAACTTGTAGGCATCCAAACCTGGCCCTGTGCTGTCCAGTCCCATCAGATCACCCAGTTCATTTCTCTTCCCACTTTCATTAAAGCCCTGCTGCTTTGCAGCGAGAGCAGTGTACTGAATGTGTCTGTTTGTTCTGTACGTTATATTCTAGAGATCTGATTATCTTCTAATTTCCTCACATATATTTCTACTGGGGATAAATCTAATTTAAACAGTCCTTAATTGTTACGATTTTGTAAACAGTGTCTTAAACACAATAGACACAAAATTCTCAACAAATTGCTGGAGGAGATGTGACAGTATAGGGAATCATTTTCATACCTTCTGGGATTGCCCCAAATTGAAGCTTCTGGTCTGATGTGAGAAAATTGATGCAAGAATTATTTCAGCAATATATCCCCCAAAGCCCTATTACTGTGTGGGAAGGAAGATGTCCTGGATTTTTGAAATGAAGGAAAGAGAAAGAAGGAAAAAAAAGAAGGAAAGAAAAGAGAAGGGAGGGAGGGAGGAAGGGAGGGAGGGAGAAAGAAAGAAAAGAATGCAAGAAAGAAAGAAAGACAGACAAGACACACACATATATGTACATGTATATAGGGATTTGTTTAAAGGTCACATGGGCACAGCTATAAAATGAAATTTGCCTCCGTCAGAGCAAACCCAGACATCATCTGTGATAAAATGCCTGTCCATACTCAAAACTTAAAGTGAAGCTGTTTGTTGCTTATGGTAGCTTACCGAGTATTTTTTGAGATTATTATCAAATGCAATGAATGGACATAAAAATTATGACATGAACTTCCTACTAACTCTATTATTTAGCAATGTGCTTGATATTTATATAGATGTAAAAAATGCTTCTACAAGACTCTTTTGGTTAGCATAATTAAATATGCACTAAATATAATGAGACTAAACTTCAGCAGCAGTAAAAAATAAAGTAATAAGCTTTACAGAAACTGAGCCCAGGCAGTCAATATATATTTCTGTTATAGCTAGTGCTGCACTGCCTCGGTTCTGCTTTGTGACCGTGTCTTATTTTTTTCACATTTTAATGTTTTTATAGGAACATGGTTTTATGCGCTTGTTTTGTATAAAGACTGAATAGCTAAGCAAGACAAATTAATGTATCAAAGAATTTACCTACATTTCGTATGTAAAACTTAGTTGTGCTTAGAAACTAAGCACTCACTCATCTTTTGCATAGAAAATCACGACATTTCCAAAAACTGCTGTAGAGTTCTTCATTTGCAGCTAAAATTTGCAGCTGATGTAAAGCCAAAGTCTAGAGCTAAGGAAAGCCCCATCAAACTTCTGATCTCAGGGGAACTGAGGCCTGAAGTCTGTCACTGAAGCAGAATTTGGGCTGAGGTTTCGAAATAGCTGTAGAAAGGACTGTCCCTCCATAATGGGACATCCAGTGTTCTAGAAGTGAATTAGGTGCATGAATGGAATGGCAGCAGAAGAAAATGAACAGAATTCATGATGTGCGATACTCAAAATCATGCTAGCTAATCCAGAGCCCTCAACAGCAGCAGAAACTAAATCCTGGTACTGCAGACCATGGGCTGACAGATGCACTGGCCTGTGGTCATTTCTCTTGATCTCCATTGGAAATTGTCTTCTCAACATATCCCATTTTCCAGAAACAGGACAGACGTACATTTTACCCCACTGTGCAGAGAGAAAAGAGAGGCTTTCCTCTCACTCTGTGTTAACTGTGCTGCGAACGGCACTATGCTAATGAGATGATAACAGCCTGACAGAACTAATTCCATGCGGTCCCACCATTAACAAGTAGTTACTCCTTGCTGCATCTGAAGAGTTTAGTGGAATCATATCAGTGGTCTCATGGCCCCACAACCCACTGCGATGGGGCTTCCCCTTCGCATTGAGAAGCTGTGTGCCAAGAGTGGCAACCCCCCAAGGCAGGCTGAAACACGGGATCTTGGGCTTCTAACCCTGAGGTTGAAGCTGAGCAGCTCAGAGAGCTAAGGTCAAAACTGCTGCTTCTTTTTTTTCCTGGCCCCTTGTGAGCATAGGTTGTGCTTATCCCCTTTATTTGTTTCTTTGCAGGTAAAAACCTGCCACAGTAATACAAGGGTCTGCTTGCATATGGTGCTGATGGACATTACGTGCATCCATGGAGGGCGTATTATGGTGGCATCTGCAGGGAGCAGGACATAGGCAACTGGGTAGCATCAGTTCATGGAAACAGATACTTAACCATCCCCTGCCTTTCTCAGCTGAACAAAGCCAAGCTGCTGATAGGCACACAGTGGGTTGTTCCCAGAACACTGGTGGAATGGTTGCCCCACTGCACATCTGGATCACTCCTGCACACTATGGTCCTGTTATGATTCCTAGGATATTTGGGGAAACTAAGAGGCTGGTGCCTTTTGCTCCACTTTTGCAAAGGACTAGCCAGTACAGGAAGGGAAAGGGGAGTACAGGGAACTTGGCTTTCATCCCTACTCCATGTCTTCTGCAGAGTGCTGGGCTTCATACTTGCCACATGGAGGCTTCCACCTCTAGATTTCAGGGCAGCCTTTTCTTCACCCAAGGGACCTGTTAGTGCTGCAGGGCAAGGAGCTGTGGGAATTTCTGAAATTTGGGTAAAATAGCTCATCCTGGAAGGTGCTAGAGTCTGGTCTCAGGTGACGTGGTGCCCCCAATGCCAGCCAAAATCTACCAGATCCTTCCTGGATTGTGGAAAGCCTCCACTGCTCAGTCCCAGGGCTTCAAGAGTTTGGAGACTCATTGCAATGGGAATTACAGGAGAAGGAAAGAAACCTGTGAAGTTCCTGTGACAGTGGGAGATGGGAGAGAGATCACCAGCCCGCAGCAGCTGAGCTCTCACCATGACAGGTATTCCAGTTCCCAACAGCTCATACTTCCCTTCGCGTACACCAGGTCAAGCGCATCCTTGCTGAGTGAGGCAGCCTCCTGGGAGCTCCTCCAGGCATGGGAGGGATCTTCTGGTTGTTCAGGCTGAAGTGTTGTTTGCTTGGTGGCATGTCACCTACAACTGCTGCCCTGCTTGCCCTGTGCTCATAGCCCAATAATGTTTCTCTGTTTGTTTTGCTTCAATTAAGAGTCAACTGATCTCAGGCCATGTGCAACACAGGTCATGTCTTGAGCCTCACACTGGCTTCTTTCCCTTCTCCTGCTCTTTTCAGATGATGTCACTGCATGGTGAGTGCGAGAGACAGGCTAAGGGACAGAGCTTATGAAACACGTTGCACAGAAAGACAGCTCATGTCCACCTACAAACTTGCATAATCACACAGAAAATGTACACCATGTCCCACCCAGGAAGGGAATTAATTAAACCTGTGGCATTGCTGAACTAGCTCAGAAGTTCAGCAGTAATTACAAATACTGCAAACTCTTCTGATGCCTTGTTTGAAAGGTCCAAATATCTTTTCACACTCACCAAGCAATGGCTCACCAGCAACAACACACAAGGATATCATGACCAAAAGCATCCACAGCCATATGCATAACCTAAGAACAAAATGTAGCCTGAATCATACAGTCAGATCATTCAAGTCACTGTGTACAACCAAAGTATTAAGATACAGTCAACGCAAGAAGTGAGTGGAAGAAAAAAGTGAAAGTTTCTAATCCAAGATCATGAGTACATCTGCTTTGATTTTTCTCTCTCAATATATAAAAAAGAAAAGCATCAGTCAGGTCCAGAGCAAAGTTTAACTCTTGTAGCACATGTTGTTACCTTGAGTTATTGACTGCAGTGGGGACCTGAGGATGGAGCTACATTAAAACTTCTGGGCAGAGACACAGGTAAGTGGGACTCATCTGGCTCTGGTGGGGCAGATCTCAAAACCCAGCACGTGCCTGATCTGGAGAACAAGTAGTAAGACCCAAGAGAAGACAATACAATTTCAACCCCATTACTCCACCTTTTTCTTCTTTTCTTTTTCTCAGGAAAGTAAAAAAGTAAACAAAATAAGTAGTCTGAAGAGCACTTGAGGCTGTCAGTTCAGGTTCAATAGACACTCCTGTGTCACTGCCAGGTTTAAAGGTAACATTTTCTCTGTTTTTTGGGAGATGGAAAAAAAAAAATAACCCAAATAATGTAGTCTTACAACTGAAAGTAACTTATAGGCTGAGGAGCTGCCTGACCCACCCTCTAGGAAGGAGAAACACCAAAGGTTTTAGGTGACCTTTTTAAGAGCAATTGTTCTCCCACCATCTTGTGCAGCAAAGAACCATGTAGAAGTACACAAAACTCACAATAAATCAATTCCAGAATAGTTACCAAGATGATGTTTCAGAATTAAAAACAAAAGGCAGAACAAAAAGAGTAACACGTACAGAGATTCAGAGCTGCAAGAAGGGTGTGTTAGGATGAGATTCACCCCTCACTTACTGGCTCCCAGTAGAAGGAAGGTTCCAGCAGCAAATGCTGGAAGGAATCTATGATATTCAAGGGTAAAGGGTGCACATAAGAACAAGGACAAGACCAAGACAAGGCAGCAGCAGAAGTGGGAAGAAAGCAGAGAGGACCTGGGAGTTCAGTCAGAGGTTGGACTGATTGCACAGAGACAAAGGGAACCACTGACTGGGGTGGCAGTGACTGGTCTGGATTTGGATGGAGCCAGGAAGCTGCAGGGATTTGACTGTGATCTGCGATTGCAAGGAGGGACATGCTGCCCACACTCAACTGCTGATCGGGGGCCAAGTCAAAATGAAGATGGAGCTAGGGCAGAGGAGGCAGAAGGGTTGGAGGGAGAGGGTGAGCAGAGAGGGGCAGGGGTTCTGGCCATGGAGAAAGCAAAGAAACATCTCCAGGTTTGGATGAAATGGTGGGAAAAAAAGGGGGAAACAAAGGAATATCTCTGAATAGCATCTGAACTCTTGAAACTAGCTAAAGGATAACACGGGGCATCCCCAAGTTTATTAGGTCAAGAGCTGGACAGAGAGGTGCCAATAAATGTGCTGAACCATTTGCAGAGGTAAGAGAAATGAAAATTGTTGGTTTTTTAGAGCTCAGCAAGAGCACTGTCCAAAGGGGTATTAAGAGCTATGAAGCTCTTTGGGTACAAAGACCAATCCCAGGAGCTCTGGAAGGGCTGCTCTCACCCTTTAGAGGGATGGCCAGACAGGTTATATGGTGGTGAAAGGCTGCCCCAGATATCTCCTGAGGTGTCACTTCTGAGGTTATGGGGATAGGCCAGTGGTCATCCACCCTGTGGTGGGTGTAGGGGTGGGTTTCCTAAGTTCCTAGGGTCAGAGATGTCATGTTTCCACAATAAAATAAAGGGGATTTGGAAGGGTGTTGAGAGGGTTTTAGAATGAGGTGCTTCTGTTCATGAAAGTGGGCAGGAGGAGTCCTAAATCTCTTCACGGTCTTTACCTGTTCTTCAGACTAGAAACTAGAGAGGCATTGTGCAGTGAGGCAGGGGCTTCAGTAGGTCATCCCAACCAGATCCATGACAGTATGGGTTGGACAGCTTGGATTTAGCTGAACCCAAATGCTGGCCATGCAGCGTTATACCAAAATCATGTCAGCTTAGGAGCCCTTGCCCCATGTTCAGTGTCCTCCTAGCACAAGCAGCACTGTAAGTTGAGTGGGTTGGCCGACAAGATGGACTTTTCTTTGGTTATTATCTTTGCTGCTTTGGCTGGTTAAACCTGACAGTGCCTTGCTAATGTGGAAGGGAGAAAGGAGCAATCAGACACAGGGAGACACAAGGCTGATAGGTAAAATCTTAAAAGACTGAGCCATATTTCATTGTGCACACTGTTTAAAAATATGGTCCTATGTTTAATGTTAATGGAAACCATCATTCATGCATCATCGCTGTAGGAATATTTCTATTAACATTAAACATACTTTGATACCAGTAGATGTTACTGGTTGGCAGAGGAAAGTTACAACGTGTGTAATTTTGCTCTTTGTTTTCTCTTACCATGTGTAGGTGTCTGGGTGGCACTGTTTAGTATCAGGTGATTATAATTTTGTTCTTGGTCATCTGAAATTCACAGAAAAAAAAACACAAAAACCTTTAAGAAACAACTTAGCATACCCACTGTTCTGCAGATGATAATTACAGCTCACAGTATTCACAGGAAATCTCAGCATGATTAAAGAAAGGAGAGGAAAATGCTTAAGAAAGCAGAAGATTCTGTTATGTAGTTCACTTAAAATTCCAGATGCAAGAAGAACGTGATAATGGGAAACGGCTCCCGTTCTGCTAAGCCTGCAAATCAGAGTTATCTGCGAAGGTAAGAAGCATGCCCAGACAGGAACAAACCACCACTGGTCTCCCAATATCCGTGGTGTGTTCCTGGGAACTGCTGGAGCCTCACAGCCCCTACACTGCTCCATCTCCATCCAGCATGGAGGCTTTCAGGACAACAGCCCCAAATAGAAGAAAAACAGACTCCCCCACTGTGACCACAACCACAACAACGTCCTGTGTGAGGACAGGGAAAGATCAAATAAGTGGCCTCATAAACGCAGGTGGTAGAGTTAAATAGCTGCACATGGACTGCAGATCTCCCTCTGAGAAGTGAGAATCCTGTGAGACCCCATGAATTAGGAGGAACAGCTGCTACCATTGTGGCTAGTAACTAACCATTGGATTGGAAAACAATTTTCTCTCTTTCTCACTGTAATAAAACCATTAGATAGTGACTGCTGATAAACTTCTATCATTTTTAGTTTCCAGACAAGGCTTCAATAAGGAGGGAACTCTTGGTTCGTATCTTTACAACCTGTTATGGAACTATGGTAACGTACAGTGAGAAGACATTTCAAGAAATCTTGCATCTCATGGTCTCCTGGTGCAGGATGGGCTAGTCTGGTGTCTAGTCTGCTGTCCTTAAAAACCTACCATTGATAGTTCACTTTCTTCCCAGAAGATCTATTTTATCAGTTCTTTCTTACTCCTTTTTAGGCCAGTTGCCGTTTTCCTGTCTACCAGGGACATGGACAAAATCCCCTTTGTTTCTGCAACAGCTCTTTATGACAAAGCTGTTACTTTCTGTTTCCTTAACTTTATTCTTCAAACTAAACAACACTAATTCCTTTATGTTTCCCTATAGCACTTGCTTTGCCTTTGATTATTGCCATTCTAGCACCCTGTGCTCTCTCCAATGGACCTAGATCCTTCTCCACTTTGGAATACAGTCTGGGGTATGTTTGTGAAGGGTGACCTTACCAATACAGAGTGGCTGGATTCTTCCTAGTCATCTACTCTTGTTCACACCGACCCGGATTTTTTTGTCCTTTTCCCAGTTCATGTAAAGTTTGTGATGCTTTATCATTCCTCATTGCTTTTCCAAAGAACCTGTTCAATTGTTCTTCAACATATACAAGGCCTTTTACTAGTCCTGTTTCAGTCCAATGTGTAGCATTTTTCTCCATTTAATCAATTTATTTTCAGTCCATTTTTCAAATTTGTCAAGAACATTTTAAATTCTAATTCCATCCTCTAATAGACTTATGGTCATCCAAGCTTCATCTCATCTGCAAATTTAATAAGGAAATTCCGTTTCCACCAGTAACAAAAAGACGAAATACAGAAACCACATCAGTTCATCCTTCTACTGATTTTTAGTTACCTTTGATGGTTTGACAGCATCTACCCCATAGAGGTTCATTAAAAACATGCTTCTCAGATTGGTCTCATGTAACTTTCCCAGAAACTGCTGCTAATCTTTCTAAGGTCCTGGTCCTTAACATAAGATATTTCTCCCTGACTGCAAAGCACAATAAAAAAAAAAAATGAGAATAGCTTGACATGATTTGCTTTGGAGAAGTCCATGTTGGCTCTACTGTATCTCACTGGAAACTCATCTCCTTGCATAGCATGCTGAACATCTGCTTACAGCTGGGGTTAAAAGCAGAGCTTATTTATCTGGATGACAACAGATTGGACACCTTCAATTACTTCTCCATCTATAAAAGAGTTACTCATTATATAGACAGACAGCTGAAAATACAGAACGGATATTAACCTGGCTACTAGTATGTGATGAGCAAACCTTGAAAGGAGACCAGGTTCACATGGACACCTAAAGTGCCCTTGAATAAGTGGCCTACAGGTGGCCTAAATTAGAATTTTCCTTTAGATTTTCCATTGCTGATTACTTTTAGCACGCAAAAATCATTTTGTGACTTTGCTTCAGTTTATGTTCCTCCATATAGTCTAATTTCACTTTATTGGGAAAACTGGACTGGAGGATGGGTGGAACAAGTAAGAAACTGGGTATTTCTGGAGACTCTGTAACTGTCTAGGAGGGCTGTTCAGAGATACGGGATCAGATGGGACACTTTTCATCTAGTTTCCAACAAGCACGATACAGCATCCCCTTCACAAAATCCTGCATTTTAACTGTTTCTGGAGTTCAAACAGACCTCTTCAGTAACATGATTTTAGAAGACTGTGTGATGCTAAGTCTGATACATGTCTAAAAGAAATAGCTGAAGTACTTTTAGTCTTTGTTACCAAGAGCCACAATATACTTTAGGTGATAACTGAATCATCTGCCTTCAACTCCTATTAGATCTTTCATATTTTTTGGAGGGACTAAGAAAACTATTTATTACTAGAAAACTATGCCACATGTAGGTATTTCTCGATCATGAGGCTTGTCAATCATCAACTTGATAATCCTCTTAGATAATTCTGTGCTTCAGAAAGGCTGCAGGACTAAGGTCTGGGCTGGTACATACAGGCTTAATCAGATTCAGTTTATGCCATTCTCAAGCAGAAATGTGTCTTGAATATTATCGGTAGACTGGTTTTCAGTCACTATAGGCCAGCAATGGGGCTGCTGGGACTGCCAGAGCCACAGCTTGGGAGCAGCCTCCTCTGTGCAGAATTTTTGGCTGCAAAGGCAGCTGTTCTGTACAGTGTGCATCAAGGATGTCTGGGTCCTGAAAACAACTGTTTCTCTCTTATGGCTGGTTTTCTGTTATCAATTTCATAAAATCACAGAATGACTGAGGTTGGAGGCACCTCTGGAGATCATCTAGTCCAACCTCCTGCTCAAAGCAGGGTCAGCTAGAGCAGGTTGCCCAGGACCATGTTCATTAGGGTTTTTAATATCTCCAAGGATGGAGACTCCAAATCCTCTCTGCAAATCCTCTCCCAGTGCTCAACCACCCTGACAGTAATAAAGTTTTTCTTATGTTCAAATGGAATATTCTATATTACAATTTGGGCCTATTACCCTGTCACTGGGCACCACCTCTATCTTTACTTCCCCATCAGTTATTTATATACATTGATGAGATCCCCCTGAGCCTCCTCTTCCCCAGGCTGAAAAGACCCAGCTTTCAGCCTCTCCCATCACAAGGGATGCTCCAGTTCCTTAAGCATCTTCCTGACCCTTTGCTGGACCCACCCTAGTTTGTCTCCTGTTCTGGGGAGCCCATCACTGGTCCCATGACTACAGATGTTGCTCTCCCTGAAGGATCACCTCCTTGGACCTGCTAGCAACACTCCTCCAAGTGCAATCCTGCTGACTTTGCCACAAGGGCGCGTTGCTAGCTCATGTTCAACTCGGTGTCTGTCATGTATTTTATTGGTTATTTTACCCACCATTTATTACCTTATTTATAAGTTATTAAATCTATTTTTGAAAGTTGCAAACTAGGTACTGAGTAATGAGCCTGTTGGATTTTTTGATGACCTCTCCTTGACATTTGCAGCCGATAAGTTCATTGAGCATGACTAAACTGCTCTACAGCCACTTCTCTTCTGAAAGCCTTAGAAAGTGAGATAATTCCCCAGGAGGTCTCCAGCTTTCCACATGCTTTGTGTAGAAGTCTGTGGTAACTATGCTAGTCCCTCTGGGTTCCAGCGAGGTGCAGGGCTGCAGTCACAGAGTGTAGTTAAGGACAGCAAGGACTTCCAGCCTGGCTACTGCAAAGCTAATTTACACATCAAATTGCAGAAAACATCCAAGCATCCAAACTGTTTGTTCTCTTCTCAACTAACGTTGCTTACACGCTACAGGAGCTGACAGATAAAAGGTTACACAGAGATGGAGACACTTGTGTGTGTGAAGTGCAAGCATTTAAAACAGTAGCAGACAAAACTTGAACACATCGATTGTTCCAGAAGGGAAACAATGGAGATTTCCCTCCCCTGAAAACACAGAGTACTCCAATGCAGTCACTCGCACAACTTCACTCCTGGGTGAAATTGTGTCTTCACTGAGGACAATTACACCTGAATGGGAACTACTGTCTTCTGATTCAGATCAGCTTTCCATTTCACTCCAAATACTTTCTTTTCCCCTTCCCTTCCCTTCCCTTCCCGTCCCTTCTTTCCTTCTAAAAAAGCTCAGGTGCTTTAAGTCTCCTGCTTAAGAAATGGCACCCAAAATAGTCAGGCCTTGAATTATCGGCATTTTCCTGTGGCTGAGCTAATCAGGCATCTGAATGCAGCACTGTGCTTCATTTACCACTTCTGTAGCCTATTGTAAACACTTTCTAAGCAATAAAATGCTTTAAAATGATGGCCGAGCCTTCCTGCACCTCTTCAGGTTTAACAAGATAATGCTGTTAATTGTGAAGTGCCGGTTAGGCAGAAGCGTATCTATTGTAGAGACAAGGATCTGAGTTCAAAGCTATTTACTAGGAAGCTCCATTAGGGAAATAAAGGATTCGCAGTGCTCGGAATTACCAGATCACAATAGGAAATCTGTGAGCACAGCTCGGGGAGCAAGTGGAGACAATAACCAGCAGAAAGAAGGAGACATTTCACCAGCAGAAAGGAAACCAGTGCTCCCAGCCCCTTTGCAGCCTGGGGGAACACACATGGACAGATAGAGGTTTTAAGGGCTTCAGGGTTTTTTTCAATCAAAAGAAGCGTGGTCAGCAGATCGAGAGCAGGGATTCTCCCCCTCTGTTCTGGTGAGATCTCACCTGGAGCACTGCGTCCAGCTCTGGAGCCCCCAACACAGCAGGGACATGGACCTGATGTGGCCTCCTCCGGCCACATCAATGATGAGAAGGCTGGAGCACTTCTCCTATGAGGACAGGCTGAGAGAGCTGGGGTTGTTGAGCCTGGAGAAGAGATGGCTCCGAGGAGACCTTATTGCAGCCTTCCAGCATCTGAAAGGGGCCTACAAGAAAGCTGGGGAGGGACTTTTTACAAACTTGCAGTGATAGGACGAGGGGCAATAGCTTTAAACTAGAGAAGGGTAGATTTAGATTAGACATTAGGAAGAAGTTCTTTATTATGAAGGTGGTGGAACACTGGCCCAGGTTGCCCAGAGAGGTGGTGGAGGCCCCATCCCTGGAGATTTTCAAGGCCAGGCTTGATGGGGCTCTAAACAACCTGACCTAGTTAGAGATGTCCCTGCTGACTGCAGGGGGGTTGGACGAGATGACCTTGGAAGGCCCCTTCCAACCCAGTGCATTCTATGATTCTATGACATAGTGAGGACAGAACAAAATGCCGCATCCCGTGCGATTGTATCTGTGGTCTGTGTGTGGATTCAGTAACTGCTGCTCTGGGAAATACAGCTTTTCACCCATGTGAAAAAGGGCAGTCTGGGACGGTTACATTTGTGAGAGGAGAAGGGAAGATGCTGTTGGAGGGGATGGGATAAAGGGAGAGGGGGAAAGAGAAGTCTGTAGGTACTGGGAAATGTAAAGACACAACTTTCGGCCTACATGGCCTGGCTGCCACACCAAAGTGGCCCTCTGCTGCAGCTACCAACCTGGCTAAGCACTCCAGAAGCTCTCAGTGCCACTAGGTAGACCCACCAGAAGTACCTCTGTTAGCTTAGAGTACAGTGAAACCAACCCAAATGTAGGCTGCTGCTGGCAGGGGCAGGGCAGCCACGTTTCCTGCCCTGCCCCTGTCCTTGCAGGAGAACCTGTAAAGCTGCTCTGCAAGCCCTGGAGAAGTGGCCCAGCTGAATGTGCAACATGCAGAGTACATTCAGCCAGAGTGGTCCCCAATCAAGCTCTCCACCTTGCACCCCTATGGCCACCAGTGCCAGCACCCATGGGCCCTAGCAGCCTACTTCTGCTGGAGGCAGTGACATCTTGGATGCTGAAAAGGAGAAATCTTCTTCCAAGTTCAGCACCTAGGGAAGCAAACGAGCCTGTGCACCACCACCGAGTCCTTGCTGTCTCTCTTCTCTCTATTGCTTCCTCACATTTCTCCATGTCTCTCCACAGAGATGACACTCAGATGGGGCAGCAGCCCAACAGTCAGAATAGCTGTCTCCTGCAGGAAGAGATGGTTCTGCTGTGCCTGGAGACAGCTGTGGGAGAGGGGTGATCTAAACTTCCCCTCTCTCCTTAGTGTCCCCAGCTAGTGTTTGAAGATGGGAGGAAGGTTCCCTCTATTAATTCCTGAAATTTTACTGGCAGTGCACGTGCATTTTTGAAAGGACTTTATCTAGTGTAGGCCATGGTATCTAATAATTGATTTCAAGAAGCTCAAGCATCTTTTGCACAGAGGATGACTGAACATTAAAGTGTAATTTTCTCAGCGAATACGGAGAGTGCTTTATGGTCCTGTAGTAGCTGAGTGACTTTGGTGTTGGGGCAACATCCTCTTCTTCAGACATCTCTGGGCAATGGTCACCATGAATGCCTAGAGCAAGTCAGGATCTGGTGCTGGGGACATGAGAATATCCCTAATGGACAACTGCGATCAGAGTGTCTGGCTTAGCTCCAGAGGTGGGATGGTGCTGGACAGCCCTTCAGCCCCTTGCTTCTCGCCTTGCCCTCGATCCTCTTCACTTCTGGGAGGCGGTATGGACGCTGGCGCCCGGACTGCGACACCCTTCTTCACAGTGATGGGTCTCATCTGCTGAGGGCCTGATCTCAGAGTTGACAGGAGCTCTTCTTCCCATGGTCGAGACTGACAGCTCTGACATGCAGTAGAAATTATGAACTGAATTGTCCATCTCAAGGTGTGAAACCCTGGGAAACCATTAGCAAAACTTTAAATAGCCCCCAAAGAGCTGCCATTGCACTTTTCATCCAGGAGATCATCTGAAGAAACGATCTTTTTGTGCAAGGACTTAACCTTTCCTTTGGTACTTGTTTTTAGACTTCTCCAGGGTATATTTTTTTCACTCTCAGGGATTTTGCATGTGTTTATTGTTAATAAAAACTAGATTTATTGTGTTCTATAATGGAAAAAATATCAAGTGTCAGAATATGGAAAGAAAACACTGTATTTTCCAGCCTGTCTTTCCTAATAAAGTTCCTCATAAAAGGAACTGCAAAGCAAGGCTATTTTTAATATATGCCAACCATATTAGAGATATATGATAGTTCTGACAGTTATGCAATATTTTGCATTAGTTTTACAGTATTTATTAAAGTACTGGGAACCGCTCTGAAACCTCTAGTCAATAGGACGAAAGCAAAGAGCTAAGCAGGAGCAATCAATGACATACAATTCCTTGCCTTCTGCCCCTTGGTCTTTTCAGCAACCTCAACATTTGCCTACCTTCAACCTTATTCCCCAGCTGAGGTTTTCAGAGGAGGATGTATCAAGCGGTTTATTTTTCCGTTGACAAGATAACTGTTTGGCAGCTGCACTAATGAAGGGAACATCCCTTTCAAGGACTAATCTTCCAGAATACTTAAATATGACAAAAGCCTTGAGGCTTTAGGAACTGAAAGAAATGCAGGCCCCAAAGGCAAGGAGGAAAGCAGACCAAAAACTGATGATGAGAATGTAAATACTCTCAGCATAAAGTTACCGATTTATCATCTGCCTGCCCCTCTCTGGCATTTTCTACTCACAATTTGTGGTCCAGAGGGGAACCCTTGAGCAAATGTTCTTCAACTGCGGCTACACTGGTCAAGCAAAGGGGAGCAGGCATCGACCCTTTGCTGTCCAAAGCCTTTTTCCATTAGTTTAGACGAGACAGCAGCTCCCAGCACTGGGGGTCATCCTGAGGACTTGGGGGGGCTCAGCCCATGGTCCCCTCCCAGGGGAAGTCTGCCCAGCCAGCCAGGACCCTGCAGCACCTTATCGGAGGTGATGAGCATATGAATACTTAGCCTAATAGATCATTAAATCCCAGCTGTCTTCCACGTACATTAGCCAATAACTAATTACTTTTTACTTCTGTGCTGCAAATATCCGGCTCATAGAGTGTTTCTGCACCTGGCTAACAACATCCAAGCAAACTGACCCCTAAAAAAGGGACGGCGGCAAGGGGCACACAAAAGACAAAACCAAAAGTTAAGCCACTAGTAAAGTCAGCATGTCAGTCATTAAAGGGGCTGGAAATGCCAGATTAAAGGCTCTCCCCAAACCCTTAATTTGATATTCATTATGTCAGGTTTTTTGTTCTCCCATTCCAGCCTATTTTTCAACTGTAATCCTGTGACTCATCCATTGAACAGGATGCTCGGGGAATAAGGCAGCTATTCAAGAGTTATTTTAATCCTCATTAAGCGGTGAATGGCCCTGTTCTCTAGTATCCCACGCCATCCAAACCCTGCGCTGATTATGGAACTGTTATTTTCCATGCTGGCTTTCCTCTAGCGCTCATCTCAGCAGCTTCCAGCCTCCCGCCGCAGGTAGGGTGGGGTCTGCCAGCCCCAGATTTCCGCCACAGAGCGAAGCTACTTGCATCTGCAAGGTTTTATTACTTTTGAGGAACAGCCTGGAACACTCGGGTCAGATCTTTCAGATCACATAGGATTTTGCAAGCGTAAATCAGGTGCTAATTAATCACACCACTTCTGCAGGGAAGGCAAGGCAGCTGCAACTGCTCCTGGTTTTCATGTGCAGAAAACTATGAGGGCAGGTGGAATTGCTTCTCTGTGGCCACACAGTAACACGAGGAGGACTGGAAATGCTCCCCCGGCCCAGTTCAACCCCAGGCCTGTTCCTCTCCCTCAGAACCCTGCTGGCCACAGCAGTGAGAGCAGAACCAGCCTGATTTTGGCTGTGGCAGCTCACTGGAGCTCAAAGCTTTTGAAAATGAGGTTGCAGGTGGTTGAGACTTAAGGAAACCAAAGCGACTTTGAAAAGCTCTGATTAACTGACTGTCTCAGCTTCCTCCAGGCCTGTCCCCTGAGGCAGACCCTCCTGTTTCACCACATCAGCAGAGCCTCCCAGGACTCCAACAGGAGCTCCCCTCCTGCCACCCGGCTCCGCACCCTCCCGAGCAGCATCAGGAGGGCAGCCGAAGCTGTCACAACCCACACGGTTTCACGGCTGCTCCATGTTTCGCTGCCATAGCAAGGTCAGGCAGGAGGCTGGCACTTCTCACTCCTGGAGCTGCTGCAGACTTGTCAGCAGGGTTTGCACCGTGGACTTGGCTGCAGGAACTCCCTGGCAGCGGCAAGAGAGTCTGGCTCACCTGGATGCCAGACAAGTGCTTCCCCTGCGCACCCCCTGGAGCTGTCACTCGGTGTCTCGTCCTTCTCACATCTTGTGGCTGCTACAAGCATCCTTCACTGTACAGCAGTGACTCATGCCCAGAGCTCCTCTGTCCAAGCAGTGCTCAAGGCAGGTGTTTTTTTTTTTTAAATACCCATCAGGAAGCTCAAAACTGTATGAGTTACCATTTCACAGGAATCTTCAATGCAGTCATTTAGTACTTTTTGACCTTTTATTTTTACAGTTTAAATGGAAGTCTTTCTAAACGGTAAGTCCTCAGGCATACTTACAGGCAGGGCTTAGTCTACACAGAAAAGGAAGGATATGGTAGTAACCGTTGCTCTGGGTGAAGAATTTGCTTGAACTGCACAAGTTCCCGTTGGAAAACTATGATTTCACTGTTGGGCTTGCTACAAACAGTGTTTCTTACCAATAGGGTCTTTTTATACGAGCGTGCATATGTATCTACAGGCACATAACACATGAGTGCATGTGCTATATGCATGAAGATGCTGACATGAACATGCATGTACCACCTGGTCCTCATGGTAGCAAAGCAGAGAAGGACAGCGGCCATTTCACTTGTTCTTTGTGGCTTCACAACAGGTAGGTATGTACACTGCAGCCATAACTGCTTCACAGCAATGAGTATTGTTCATTTGTTATTTTAAGGCTATAGGAGATGGAGGCTTAAATGAACTCTAAGAAATTGAGGAGGTGAATCTACAGCTGCAGGTGGAAAGTACTCAACTGCAACGAGCACTGCAGTTCTGGAGGTTACCTCCAGAAAACCAGCGTGGCTCACTGGGCTATGCCAAAAAACAGGCAGAAAATAATCTTTCTTCCTGTTCAAGGCCAGGTTGGATGGGGCCTTGGGCAACCTGGTCTAGTGGGAGGTAATTGCCATGGCAGGGGGGTTGGAACTAGATGGTCTTTGAGGTCCCTTCCAACCCAAACCATTCAATGATATGATTCTATGATACGAAATAACTGTAAAAGCGGGTAGCATGAGGACTGTCTTGTATCACAGGGCTTCAAGTTCACTCACTAAAATATGTCTCCTCTGTTGAAGGTAGCATGGGCTCACACGCTCATTCACAGGGGATTCTCTTCCTCCCACACACCCCTTATACCCACTGATGGAACAGGCACCATGTCAACCATGCCCACTCACGAGCTCCCTGCACACAGTCTTGTTTCTCCTTCGCAGTGCCTTTCTGTAGATATTCACTGACTCTTTCAAAAGCATCCAAGTGCCAAACTGCAAAAGCAAACTGTCTGGAAGAGCTTGTGCGAGGAAAATACAACTTTTGTTTTCAAGCAACTGCAGCTAAAAAGTACATCAGCAGAAAACCAAAACCAGAAGAGGAATATTTCCTGATCTTGGCTAAAATGTTGTTTGAAAAACAAGCAAAACAGCAGTGAAGATAAAGGTTACCCAGAGCCCTAAATACCGCTCTCCAAGGGAATGGATGCCTTTTGAAGTATCTTTGGAAAGGTTGTTGTCTTGATAAAGAAATGTTTTTTCCCCTGTGTAGGCAACGAAGTATGAGGTCTATCGAAAAGGGCAGCTTTTTCCAATATTAACAGAGCCTTGCTGGACTCACTAGAGGAGGCTCTGGAAAGGAGACACATCCTGCATGGGAATTTCTCCACAGCAATGCCTCTGCTTTTAGACAGCAGTAACTACAAGGTCCCCCACTCCCAAAATGGGAATGTTTGGACTCACTTTTGATCTGGAGTTTAAAACCTCTCCATAGCACTTCATATTTTATTTGCTCTGATTTTCTTTGGTTTTAATTTACCTCGTGCTGCCCTTTCTCACATGTTCCAGCATAAATCAGGACAAAGAAGTGGTGAAATGAAGAGAAGAAATCCAGATGAAGAGAAAGAACAAGGAGTTTATGCTGAGAGGAAGCTCTGCACGGCTGGTGGCAAACCCCACAGGACAAACTTAGCTGGTGTTGACAGTCGGAGCCTGGGATCCCCTCTGTGTTTGAGAACTTCCTACTGACTGTCCAAACACAAAGTAATTAGATAAATATGGACTGGTTTTCTCAACAACCAAGCAGCTGAGCAGGCTGCATGACTAACGTTAGGCAGCAACGCACAAACAGCATCTGGGGGAAGCGCTCCTGGATGCTAACCTTTGGAAACACGTTTAAAAAATGTAGATCACGGTGAAAACATATGGTCAGAATAGAACAAAATGTGTCCTTTAAAGGGCATTTCTGAAGATGAAGTTGGTTTTCAAGAATATAAATAGTATGGGTTTCTAAAGCAGGATTAGTTAAAGGCAGTCTTTGGTGGAACACCGCCAGCTATTGCACATTCAGAGTGGAGAGATAATTATGCTAATACCTTTGGAAGAAACACATGGTCGTTTTTAACCCCATGATATTGGCAGGAAGGCGAAGGAAAGGGAACATGGAGTCCTCCCCCTGTTTTTCCCTCTTTCATGAAGTATAAAGAGAAACAAAAAGTGAGGGTGAAATCCCTGCAAGAAGGGCTCTCCAGTGAGTCTAGTGGGGCTGGACTGTGCTTCCACTTTGAGAGCAGAAGTCAAAGACACTATTCACGGCCCTTCCTTAGCAAACAGCCATGGGTGCCTGGCTATGCCACCTTACTCTCTCTTTATACTGAAAAGAGACAGGATTTAGCAGAAAGCTAAAATTAGAAGCCTCCTTGCTGGCTTGTTACACTCATAGAATGACAGAATGATAGGGGTTGGAAGGGACCTCTGCACACCATCTCGTCCAGCCCTTCCGCTAGAGCAGGTTGCACAGGACAGTTTCCAGGTGGGTTTGGAATGTC
The DNA here is from genome assembly GCA_033124195.1 of Coracias cyanogaster. Taxonomy (NCBI): domain Eukaryota; kingdom Metazoa; phylum Chordata; class Aves; order Coraciiformes; family Coraciidae; genus Coracias; species Coracias cyanogaster. The sequence goes on from JAVSBS010017822.1 coordinate 25,349, forward strand.
TCCAGAGATGGAGACTCCACCACCTCTCTGGGCAGCCTGTTCCAGTGCTCTGCCACCCTCAAAGAAGTTTCTTCTCCTGTTCAGATCGAACTTCCTATGCTCAAGTTTGTGCCCATTACATCTTGCCCTCTCACTGGGAACCACTGAAAAGAGTCTGGTCCCATCATCCTGACACCTACCCTTGAAGTAACATTGAAGCATTGATCAGATGCCCCCTTAGTCTTCTCCTCCCTCAGTGTTTCTTCACTCCAAGCATAATTCACAGGAACAAAAATTCTTATCTGGACTCCCCTGAAACCCAGTGGCTGAGAATTGGTGTGTGTCCTGTTCTGGGGCCTTCCTCACAGGGGGATGCCCAGTGACCACAGGGTGGGTGGGCTGCCAGCTTGCACGGAGCAGACCAAAGGAGGACTTTTCCAGCCTCTGTTCTGGCTTAGGAGCAATAAATGTGCCATGTTATAACCAACATGATGATCAAGATGAGCAGCCTCTGAACTCCTCAAGTGATTTTAGATCGCTCTCAAGTCATAGAAATTCACTTGCTCTCAATCTGCCAGCAAGGCATGGGCAGTCTCAAGGCATTTGGACAGCAAAGCAGGGACCTTCTCTTTCTCTTCCACAGCCCTCTGCTAGAGGCATGAACAAGGACATGTGTCCTGTGATTGTTTGAAGCTTATTTCATCCTTTTACTGATTTCTGGAGTTTTTTATTCTGAGATGCAGGACTTTTTTAGCATGCTTGTTCACTACTAAACATGGCTTTGGGCCAGTGCTTTATCGATCCAGATGCAATCTAACACTGATCATATTCTTAAGCATTCTTTAAGCATGTAAGTGAAACCACTAGCACTAATCAAGCACTTAAAATGAACCACGGGCATAAGTGCTTTATCATGGCAGAAAGAAAGTGGCACTGTGTTAAGGAAGAACTAAAAGCTCTATTTTAATCCATCCTTAATCCTAGCAGCAATTAAGCAGATGGTTAACTTTAAGCATCTGCTTAAGTCTAGCTGAAGTCACATTAAACAGTAGCTTTCAAAATAGCACTTCCATAGAAATATCTGTATATGACAGGGTCAAAATCCAGCTTTTTACTATTAATTACCTTTTCTGTATTTGCAGTGTTTCCATCCCATCAGATCTGATGTGGGAGAATGTGACACGTTGTCTTTGAAGGTGCTGAGGACAGAGGTACTAACTCTGAACACCAGCAGCACTATGTTCCTTGTATGACACACAGATCCTTGGGTATTCTACGCATGCTTATTATTTTAATTATTTAAAAATAAATATTTAATTTAAAAGCCTTTTTCCGCATGTTGTAATAAGCAATTTTCTGCTTGGCCAATTCAAAAACAGCTGAAATGACAAACTAGGGTTTGGGGGGTTTTTTGATAATTTTTGGATTTATTAATGTTTGTAAGTCTCAGAGCAACTTAGATGTTGGGAAAATGGGATGGCTGTTAAAGGAAAATAAAAGGGGAAACAAAAGTAATATAAAATGATGAAAATCTGGACATGCTTAGAGGAACTTGCCTTTCTTTCTTGGGAAAGAAGTGTGAAGGTCTACACAAGCAGGGGCTGAGGGTGGGCTCCTTGTATGCCTGGTAATGGCCTTATATGGACTTTAAAGTCCAGCTAGTCCAGGAAACTGCCCGTGATTTCAGTGTACCACATTGCTCGGCACATCGAACAGTCTCTAAATAATTCATCTGTCTTTACCGGCATTAAGTTACAGTATTTATCACACATTTAGGTTTGCTCAAACACGTTTTATTCGGGGAAACCCCATGAGAGCTGCTGAACATGCTGAAAACCAGCACCACTAGTTGAGGCATCTCTTCTGATAGAAAACGAGCATTCCCTGAAACAAATGCTTGTGAGCCCCATTGTCCCAGTTTTCGCAGAAGTGCAGTATTTTGTCATAAATCTATAAAGCCCCAGGTTCTTGAATCATTTGATTAGGCAGGAGTTTCATCTGTCTTTTCAGTAAAGGGAGATCACTGCCTCCTTTTTCGTAAAGAAGAGGCAGCAACAGCACTTTGCACCTTGAAGGCCCTGAAAGCAAGAGGCAAACAAAACACATCAACATTTGTTTATTTTGAACCTGTGGTTTCTAATCCAACCTCAGATTTGTTCTCACATCTCATTTGTGGTTTCTTTAACACTTGTGGTTGGCAATACCGCAACTCCCCTGCTAACTTATGCAATATTTACTGCCTTTCTGCACTGAAACCTGGCAATATGGCAGAGTATAATATTTATAGTGGTATGAACTCCTCTCCTGTAGGTAAAGCAACTTCTATTTATTTACTCACTCACTGCCCTCCATGGGAATACTTACGTTAGCAAATTTTATGCTCAGCTATACTTGCTGGAACATAGCTTTTTTTCCTTGATTTTGTGGGGTTTTTTTGGTTTTATTTCTGCACAAAGCTCACCAAGGCCAAGCAAAGCAGTTGTGTGATTATATTAATTGGAAGTAAGTGGGTGATGCTACTGAAAGGGGTGGTCTTGCTGCCTCTTCAGCCCTCCCAGAATCACAGAATGAGAGGGGTTGCAAGGACCTCTGGAGATCACCTTGTCCAGCCCCTCTGCCAGCACAGGTTCACTAAGGGCAGGTTACACAGGAACATGTCCAGGCAGGTTTTGAAAGTCTCCAGAGGAGACTCCACAACCTCCCTGGGCAGCCTGGGCCA
>JAVSBS010017822.1:40377-60187 GCA_033124195.1 Coracias cyanogaster
TGATGGGGCTCTGAGCAACCTGACCTAGTTAGAGATGTCCCTGCTTATTGTAGGGGGGTTGGACTAGATGGCCTTTAAAGGTCCCTTCTAACCCAATGCATTCTATGATTCTAAGTAGATCACACTCCATTAGAGCTCATACACCTGTCACAGCACAGCCCCATGTCCCTGCTTGCACAGAGAAGCATCTTTGGGCCCTTGTCATTTCTTTTCTCTTAACCCTGTTGGCATGAGCTCCTTGCTGCTCAAAGCTGCACTGCTCACCCACCAGCCCTGCCCAGCACACTCCACCCGAGTATGTCCACTCATCAAAGTGACAAGATGGAAACCCAAACCTTGCTCCTCATTGTGGTGCAGTGCCACTGGAAGCTGCGGTGTGTGGCTGAGTGTGGGACTCACCTCCGGGGGCCAGCAGCCCCCACCGGAGTTGGGTGGTCTCTCTTTCCCCATTTGTGTGCTGCTGTTTTCAACAGACCAGGGTTGGAGAAGCAGGTCCCTGATGAGTTTCCATCTGTCGGCCACAGCCTTGTCTTGTTTCTGTCTGTCCCTCTCTGGTCACTCCTGAATTAAAAGCCCTCCCTGCGCTTTGCACCCTGCAGCCTAGAGAGCTGCACCTCCTGACTGCCAGTGCTGCGGGGGCTTCTGCTCACAAACATCCCCCCCAAGCCACTCTGCCCTGCTTTGGGGCTGGAGGAGGGACAGTTTATGCGAAGCACGGAGACATCAATATTTCAAAGCTCTTAATGCAATCTCTCCATGAACTCTCGCTGCTGCTCTCCCGTGAATGCCTCTTGCTAGATGAATCATTAGCAGGAAAACCAGAGAGGGTTCTGCAGGGCTCAGGCTGACAGCAGCGACCAGCAACATCCCTTGGTCTCCATCAGGAAGTCAGTATTACTGCAAACCGCTGTTTAATACAGTCTTCACGTGCTCTGTTCTGTGGAATCCTCAGAGCTGTGTGACCAGCGCTGCTCCAGTTCCCTTTGTGCCAGATCCCTTTTATGCGCAGCACCAGGGAGTCCCACAGACACCCTTCATGGGCTGTTCACAGCGTTTCCTCACTTTATACACTCTTTTGTCCATGATATTCGTGTCCCTTCCTGCACAACAGTTACAATGCTCCTGTCTTCACACACCTTATCATTTGCCACCATGACACATGGCTCTTACCACTGTCCACTGTGTGTCTTTGGCCCTTGATGTCTCTCCAGAAATGTTGACCAGTTCCCCAAATCACCTGATGTCTTCTTGCTTCCCTTCCACACTATTTTTTCACTGAATGTGCTTAGGAAGGTATTTCTGCCTTTGAACAGTTAAAGTGGAAGATAGACAAAGCCAAGATACAAAGAGCTGCATTTCAAGCCAAGATACCTCCAGGATGGAGGGACAAAAGGTTCTTACAGCTCTGTTATTTGTAGCTAAATTACAAGTCTGGTCCTGATTAGATGGCAGAAGATAATAGTGTTTCCAGCAGAAGTGTGGATGATGAGTAACTTGTTCTGTGAACACTGGAGTAAGGATAATTGAACTGCTCTGCTGGGCATGGCCAAAGTCCACATCCAGGATTCTGAAAGCAGCCAAGACCTGCACATGCAAAGGATTCTGCCTGGCTATGAACAGGCGGGAGCCAGGTAGACCTTCACTGAGTGGGTCCCCATCTACTCAAGGAATAGGAGCACAGCTATGTTCCCATTACGATCTCAATTTTGTTGTGTTTTTGTACTTTTTTTTTTCTTGGATTTTTTTTTTCCTGGACAGGCTGAGAGAGTTGGGATTGTTCAGCCTAGAGAACAGAAGTTTTCAGGAAGACCTTTATTGCGGCCTTCCAGTTTCTGAAGGGGGCCTACAGGAAAGTCGGGGAGGGACTTTTTATAAGGGCTTGTAGTGATAGGACAAGGGATGATGGCTTTAAACTGGAGAAGGGGAGATTTTGGCTAGAAATTAAGACGTTCTTCACTCTGAGGGTGGTGAGACATTGGCACAGGTTGCCCAGGGAAGCTGTGGATGCTCCATCCCTGGAGGTTGGAAGGGCCTTGAGCAACCTGCTCTAGTGGGAGGTGTCCCTGCCATGGCAGGGGGTTGGAACTAGATGATCTTTGAGGTCCCTTCCAACCCAAACCACACTATGATTCTATGATATGCCATGTTCTAAAAATTAAAGGGTGCCACAAGCTGCATCCCAGGACTCTGTGGCCCAATCCTGATTATTTGTTCTTACAGGTATGAGCAGATGGAGACTGATTTCTGAGGCCTGCAGTCAATGCAGCAAAGGCCAGCCAGATATTACTTCTATCTATAAAATCGAGCTGTTGCTCAGGCCTGAGTTGTTCTCCCCTTCTCCTTGTCCTCTTATTTACATGGATCTCTTGAACTGTACTTTCAAAGAACAGATCGATTAGTCCCTGCTGAACTTCCCTGCAGCCTCAGTACTGCCCTGGTGGGAAATGCAGAGATGATGTTGTCAGGGCAAGCCCAGCACTCCTACCAACCCAGTTAGCTTTGCAATCAGCGCCAGTGATCAGGGCTTCTTTCCCTTAGGACAACAAGCCTCAGAGACATAATTTCATGCTCTTGCTGTCAGCTGCCTTGCACAATTTATCTTCTCATTACCTCTTTAACAGCATTGCTAGTCACTGACTGATCGAGGAAAATAACTCTTGTGATGGAGACATTGGCTTTGGAAATAAAGCAATAAGTAATATTACTTTGCAAGTAATATATATGCTAAGTTTCTGCAGCCAGTGCCCAGAAGAGATTGGGAAGGTGGAGAACAACTGCTTCCTAATGTCCAGTGAGTTGGTATTCAAAGGTATTTCTCTCTGGCTTGAGTAAAGTCACCAGACAAGTGACTTTATCATAGGAGCAAAAGTTGGCTGGCTGGAGAGAAGAGAAAAAAGAGAATAGAGAATGGAGAAGAGAGATAGAAGGGCTGACCTGAAATCAGTACCAGGCAGCACTTGCATACTACAGACTTTCATGTTATAGCAGGTAATTTTTAGAGGATTCTGGTCTTTTGGGTACTCTCTTGATGTCCTGCTACCCTCTAAATGGGGTTCAAGGCCTCACCGTGACCTCTAAGGAAGAAGTGAGAAGACCTTAAGAGAAGAACATCAGACACTAATGACCTGGTGAAAGAAGCAAGCATGTAGCTCATGCTGTGTGCAGAAACACCACTCTAGATGGGACACCCTTCCCCACATTCATCTACAGCCATGGCATCCATCTGCAAACATGCAGTGATGAGGGAGACCACTGTGTTGCTTTATTGGTTGATTCTATCACTATCAAAGCTGTATCTCATAGATTTAATCTACCAAACTCATAGTTTCTTCTCTGTATAAATTCCCAGCTTTCCTGGAACCCACAGAAGCTTCTGCAAAGTTCACTTCTGAACAGTGTTCTAGCATGTTATGGTAGCTGTGGCTGGAGTTGTGGGTTTTTATGAGGACTTTCTGGTTGGACTCCTTCTCCGACAGCACACCACTTTCCCCCTTTTACTAATCAAGAGTCCATGGCTATGGGATTTGGCAAAGAACCAGAAATGCTTTGACTCTGGAGGCACTCTGGTTTTGGAGAAAGCCTCAGCATTTTCCCTGGGCAAGAGACACTTTTTATGGCAAATTTCACTTTGTTCTGAATTCAGCTTTCACCAAAAATAGTTTTACAAATATTTGGAACAGCTCCGTGCACATCCAAGGCACTGGAACTGGAAATGCATAAGGAGCCATCTGTGCCCAGATGTGGGGTGTAGGCCACCAGCTCATTGAGTTGCTAACTTCCCTCCAAGGGCACAACCTCTCTCAGTACATTTAGCCCAAGCTGCTTGCAAGGATCAATACATAGGAAAACAGCCTGTATCCTATCTCTGAGCTTCCAACTCAGCAACCACTAATATTTAGGAAATTTAAGGCTGAAATTAAAGTTCTTCACCCCATCGGTTTACTGTCCTGGAGAACTTGTCAGGAACTAGCAGACATACCTGAGAAATATATCAAATCTAATGATGTGACAATTCAAGTTGTCTACTGGTGAACAGCAGGCAATCCATGCTGCAACCAGAGTGCCTCAGGGCCATGCAACCAGCAAGGTCCCTGCAAGGAGGGTTAAGAACAAGTCCCACCAGGTGCTCATAGAGACCTGCCCCAGAGGCAGCTGTGGGCTGGTCTCTCAAACCCTACTCAGTGGCAACATGTGATATGTGAGCACTGGAGCTTGACCTGCTTTGACAATGATGTTTTCAATCTACAGCTCTGCCATGGAGAAGATCAATATCTAGAATTCAGCTGTTTCTTTTTCAGGAGAGTTGTGGTCTGTGGGAGATGCCACTCACTGCTTCGTGCAGCGAAACAGGGATTAGTTGTGACTTTTGCATGATGTTAGTGCAAAGAGCAACCAGCCAATGCCAGGGTCCAGCGTACTAAGGGCTGTGCAATGACAACCTTCCATCTAAACAGGTAGGTGAGACAGATGATGGGTAGTTTAGCACTGAGCACATGAACAGCCCAGAGAGTGTTTAGAGTCCTGTGTCCAGCAGGTGCTTTGCTAAGTCAACGTCTTGGCTACAGCAGGAAGAGTTTGAGAAGCACTCTTGCCAGGAGGGATAAGCCCAGCTGTACATTGCCATGTCTCTGAAAAGGGCATCGCCTCAGTCCCTCCAGCTTCCTTTTCTTTAGGAAAAAAAAAACCATACTCAGTGAGATATAGACACATCAGCAAAAACCAGATGCTGCTGGCAGAGGAGTTCCCCTAGCTCCACTTGGTCCCAGCTCCCCGAGCTTGTTTTGCTGTATTTGCTTCCACATGCTCCCCACACCCTGGTGCGTTTCACTCCCTGAAGGAAGACGGGAGCTGTCACAAATCATTACAGCAGGCGCATCTCCCTGCCTCCCCGCATCCCTTGCAGGGCTGCTGGCACTGATTGTCACTCTCTAGGAGTTTAGCCAGCCAGACCCCTTGGATTTCCCCGCGCTATGCTGCTGTACAACTGCTGAAGGCGGTGGGTGGAGCGCCCGGGGGTGTTCACTGGAGTGGAAAAGGTTGGTGCAGTGAAAAATGTCTCTGCCTCCCCAGATGGCCACGACAACGGCTAAGGGCTGATCCAAACATATTCATTGTCCCCGCTGGCTTCACGCTCCGTATCTAGTCCCTACACAGAAGTCTGTAAGAGAAGACAAGATTTCCACCTCGGCATGCTTGAAGACTCTGGAGGGATTGAGTGTGGACTGGGCAAAGGCCTCCTCTATCTAGTTGATCAGCAGCTACCCCAAGCTCAATTTCTCCCAAGCATAGCATGGCTGCTTTCACCCCATCTGAGAGCCCAGCAAGGTGGGCAGGCAATGTCCCCAGGCACTGCTCACTTCACAGAAGAGCAGAGCCCCCAGGGCTGGGGTAGCAGCCTCTGAAACAAGGAGGCCACACTCGAACTGCTGCTCCTCAAGCGGAACCTTTACCACTCTCCTCTTTGCCTCAGTGATCTTGAAAACACAGTCTGCAGGGCTCAGAGGTGGCTTGTGCTGGAGGGTCTGGGATGTCCTCCCAAGCCTGGTGACCCAGTTCAGCACATTGCCAAAGCACTGGTGCAGGCGCTAGGTCTGAATCCTTGGCCAGCACCTCCAGCATGATCTTGCCCATTAACTCTGCATAAACAAACAATCACTTATAACGTCAGGGAAAATAATCTCACCCATAATCACTGATTAGAAATGTTTGCTTATGGCTGGATATTTATAGCCTACAAGAGGTAAATGTCACCCTCATTGCCTGCATTGCACGGGAGATATTGTTTAATTAGCAATCACAGCCCCTGGGCTGCTGCTGTTTGGGATGGGAGATGGCTGCTGCTGTGCTTTATTTACCCTTCCTTCTCCTCCTGCTCTTGTTCAGAAGGGGGATGTGGCCCTTCTTATCTGCAGTTGCTCTCAGACTCACAGCGCAAGCAGGACATTGTTTTGAGATGCTCTCCTCCAGGATCTGCTCCTCACACCTAACAACCACAGTTGTCTTCCTCAGTCTCTGGCTGTGATTTACGCTTCACTTCGTGACCACTGTGCTGAAGCCCTCAAGTTGCTCAGCCACAGCAGTCCAGCAGTGCTGTCCTTCCTAAGGACATTTTGGCTAGCAGGTGGAAGAGATAAGAACAATAAGTTCATACTGATGGAAATGCCTCAACCTTCCCAAATTTAGAGTAGACTTCAAGGCAGGTAGTTCCTTAAAAGTCCAGCTTAAACCATCTGCGAATAATGGTTAGAGCAGACCACAGAGGAGAATGAGCTGGAGTAACCCTTGCTTGAAGGAGACCACTTGTGAGGTGGGCTCTGCAACCCCATGCTAATAAAGGGAGCAAGGGGACAGAAGGAGTATGGTTTAAAGCCAGAGACAAAAGCAGGTGAACTTCTCACACATCTAGAGAGTTTGACAGGACCTACATAAGTGAAAATGAAGTGCCAGGGTAATCTCAGTTTGCTAAGAGATCAGGTAGGCACCTGCACTTTGCACTTCAGCTTTGGGTGGGATCACTAGTGTACAGGACATGCTTATGGGCCTTTTTTCCAGCACCCCAGATTTGCTGTCCTTAGTGTTTGTTGAACACACTCAGATCTACTCAAATCCCCCAGCAGCCTCTACAGAAGACATAGCCTGTCATTATCTCATCTCTGCCGGCAGGGAGTTTGTACATACTCTGACAAACCAAACTCTGGAGTAACAATCTGTCAGGAGGAGTCTGCTTCACTCTCACTTAGATCGTGGCAGGGCTGAGCATCCCAGGGCTGCTTCTGTTGGTACCGCTGGGCGATTGTATTGTAGAAAAGCAAAAAGACACCCAGAAGCTCCTAAAACCCCCAACTATTCTCCTTGTTTTGTCTAGAGCAGCCAAACATGTTGTCTTCCTACGCTTCTTCTGCCAAGACTGGAAGCTACAAGCCAGAAGTGTCCTCACAGCATCCTTATCACTGGGGCAATATCTCATACACCAGCTAGACCCAGAAAGGCCACAATATGTGGCAATGATCGATGGGAAGTCCATGCCATTTTCTTAGCCACCAAGACAAGAGTGATCTGAACTTGGCACCAAGGAGACCATCCACACTGCTCTGCTCAGGTTGTGGAGCAGTGAGCTGCTCTCTGTTGGCAGAGAGGTTCACAAGGCAAGAGCACACCTGCGCAGCACAGAGCAGCTGTCCCACCAACACTACCACGCTGCCAAACGTGGGCTAACCTGGGAGTCCCATGGTACAGAGGCACTGCTCTGCCACACCTGCCTACAAGAGCCCTTGCTGAGGTGGGGAGCAGCCCAGAGCCTGGAGGAGCTCAGAGCTGTTCCAGGTGACATACAGGCAGTGTGCCTGTTATCTTGACGCCGTTTCTGTGATACATCACAGAGATGCACAAGTGAGATGTGTAGACCTTGTATTTAGGTTCTGAGTTGCAAGCGCAGCCCTTTGGTTGTGCATTATCTTCTGGGAAAAGCCCTTCCTGTCTCTGAGCAGTGCCCACACCTTCCTAGGTAGCTGTTGTCAGTGTATCTTTAGTCACTGCCTCAGACTATCTACCCAGGAGACTGGGAGGAATGTGTTCGAAATCATTGACACTGGACAGAGATTTATTAGGCGGCTTTATGAGGCTCTAACTCCTCCACTGACCTCCTCAGTGAACACAGTCTCTCCTATCTCAGCACAGCTTTTGTCCCCCCAGATCAGGCCCTGACATGGCTACTCCAAACTAATCTGCCCTCCGACTAACTGCACTCACTCAGGCCAAAAGAAACCTAGGGGAAAGTGTTTCCTTCCCAGCAGCCACACTCAGTGCTGTCAGCCATGGAGGCCCATGTGGTGTGGAAGTCTCAGGCCCTTTGTTGCAGGCAGAAGCCTTATGCATTGAGATCTACCATCGATTATTTTAAGAACAGCCTAAAAATAATTTATTTCACAGACAGCTGACATTGAAGAATGTGCTGGGCAAAGGTTTGCAGGGAGGAACTGACTTTGCATTTTCCCAGTGACTTGTAAGTCTGGATATTCACTTGGTGAAGGATTCACCTTGCACAACTTCAACCATCTGGAAGGCAGGTGAGTGGCCTGAGCTCTGAGTTCTCAAAGGAGATGGCTGTTCATGTTTCTGAGAGCATTTTGAAGAGTCAGGATGAAGGGTGGCTGGCACGGGGCTGTGATAAAAGGGAGCAAGAGGAGTCTTGTTTAGCCTCACCCTCCCCATTGCTCCATGCTCTCCACCTCTTCAGCCCAGCACGTGAGCACGAGAACTGAGCTTGGTTTACACCACACGGCTACTCCTTTGCTAGGCTGCAGCACATCTGAGAAACCAATTTTGCCTTCCTACATAGAAAAGATCTGTTACAACCTTGCACCTGTAGAACAACGTGATCTTAGTTGTTTGCTGTACTAACCCTGGGCAGAGATCATTTGTAGGCCATGCTGACTGCCCGATTCCTGCACAAAGATGCCACATCCCAGAGTGAGTGAAAGGTCTTACAGCAAGGAGCAGGGTGATGTAGCTCTATTCAGTACTGCCAGGATGGCAAGAGGGAGCACAGATATTCTTCAACAGTTGCGAGGAGAGCTGACTGGCTGGTTCAGTGTCTAAACTAGTCTCCAGTGGCCTCAGACCTTGAGAAAAATGGCAGAGACACACGAAAGCAGCAGCAGACACAGCCCCATCACACAGAGGGGACAAGGCTCTGGAGGAGCAGAGGCACAGGTCTATGAACAAGGGATCCCACAGGATTACAGAGAGGATGTTTTGGGAAAGCTGTGGAGGGAATGAGGAAGTTGACATCATCTGCAGTGGTCCAGTGGCAGATTTACTGCTGCTGGTCAACCAGGCTGGCTGGTGGGAGGTTCAGCTTGGCTCAGGCAATCACAGGGCTTCTTGGTCTCAGGAAGGCTTGAGGCAAAGGGGAGCTATGCAGAGGAGAGAGATTGGGAAGTCAACATGTATAGCAAGAGCAGGGGCTGCAGAGGCAGGGGTTGTGTGCACACAGGTTTAGAGCCTTACAAGGGAAGGTCTCAGCTGTGCTGGTGGAGGTGCAGGACAGGGCTGTGTGGGCAGGAGAGGGGCAGGGGAGGCTGTTGTCATTTTGTGGGATGGGGACTTGGGTAACAGGAGTTCACAGGCGGCAGATGAGTAAGAGAGGAAACCACAGGTTGTGGGGTGATTACAGTGATGGGAAGGGGCTTACAACCTTATTGGTGTGTGGGAAAACCACTAGGTCTGTGTTGAATTACCCCAGTCACTGAAACCTATAGGAGGTGCTGGAATATGCTGGAAGGGAACTGGGGCATTTGTTCATCCCACACACAGCATTAGAGACTGGAAAACCACAGCCTTGTGAGTTACTGAGGGAAAGAAGTCAGAGCAGCAAGTGGAGTTTGGGGGTCTCAGAAAATGCAGGTACCTGTGCAGAGAAGGTGCCATGGCCTGGAGATAGCTGGTCCTCTGGTGTAGGGCCTGGCTGAGCCAACACCAGGGAAGGTGAGCAGGAAGCTCCCCATGGTCAGGCGTGGCTGGAGGACCAGAATGCACCATCCATCCTGGATGTGCTTTTTTCTCACATTTCCTCAGACTCAGCTGCTAGCTGATGGTCATGGGCTTGATGGACATTTAGACAGACCTGGCATGGCCACTTGTACCAACACTTCCACTAGCTCACTGCTAGTGGTTTGCCATCTGAGAATGAAAGCAGCCAACAGAGAGATGAGCTGAGCCACCAGCAGCAAGACCTGGGGAAGGGGTAGCATTCAAACAGCTTACAAGTGGGTCAACAGCAAAGCTACACACAGACATATGTAACCTCCAGGTGGGCTGAGGGCTCTGCTTAGCCTGCCAGGCTGTCTGTCCACTGAGGAAAGACTTATTTTTTGATACAGACAATTAATTACAGCCTATCAGAGCAATACAGATCAAGACACCTGTAACCTGCATTAGTATGTGTCAAACGTGCTTGATAGAGCGCAGAGAGCCGAGGGTGAATCTGGGTTTAATGGGCAGCTCAATGTCCAGACATGCTTTGGGCAGGATTCAGGGTGAGAAGCAGCACGCAACTGTGCAAGAGATGCCCTATGAGGCTGGAGCACCAGAGAGGTTAGAACTAAAAGCCACCAGAAGCTTTTGAGTGATACAGCCCTGAGCACCAGAATGCCACTTCTCTCTATTTACTAATGCATTTGGGTGTCTCTCAGTAGACAACAGTTGCCTCGTGTCTCTTAAACATGCTCTATTAACTGCCATCACATTTCATCACTCCTCTGGCAATATCCAGCAACACCTCTATAATTTATTGTCATTAGTTTTATTCACGACCATCACAGAGGTCACAGCATGGGGGAAGAAGAGCACTTCATCCATTTCACCACTGAACACACTGGAATAACAGCTTTTCAAACAGCTGATATTAAATAGATATGAAAAGATAATGAATAACGAGGAATAAGGGAGCTGACCTTTTTTGACCAAGAGGCTCTTCCACCACCATGACAATTGGAAGTCGGGTGAAATGAACCCTGACTTTCAAGACTGTGCTTTCTGACACCTCTGATGCAGACATCTCCCTCTGAGCCGGTCCACCCAGACTCTCTTTACAGGCAGGAGGAGCGATGAGGAGCATTTCTTTCAGACGTGTGCATTGAATTGTATTTTAGAAATGCCTGTTTCTTTCTGGTGACTCTAAAGAGAGCCTGAAGGGATAGAGTTAGGCGGAGGTATCTGCAGGTAGCCAGATGTGTGCTTCCTTTAAAGACAACCTGTACTTAGTGGCTCTTAGTTTATACTCAGAGGAATGGAAGTGGGCTTTGCATGCCCTCCCTGTTGGTTTGCTGCTCCAGATGACTCTCTCTAATCTGCAAAGGGACCCTGCAGAACACACTTCATGGCACAGAGACTGTGGAGCTTACTGTAGACATCTCTCCAGATCATGGACTGAGTCTTTTTGTACAGAAAACAGATCAGGATACCCTATAGTTTTCATTTCCATGCAGGGAACACTCTGACTCTCCAGACCACAAAGGGGTAGATGTGTGATCAGATGGCACCCTCAGATGTAGTCAGGATGCAGCTAGATTCACACCCAGACTCAACAGCTGAGCAGCATGTCCAGGACCTGCTGCTGAAGTGACTCGCATGGGGCCCAGGTCAGAATGAGAATCTTAAACATGCTACATGTGAGAAGACATGGAATGTCCTTCATGCAAAATTTTGGATAGTGACTTTTTTTTTTTTACTGTAAAAAGCCCATAGAAAAGCAGATGATACAGGACACCAAATCGTACAGATTTAAAGATACATTTAGGATTAAATCCTTCAAACAAATATGTGGGGTTTTCCAGGAGGCAAAAAGAAAGGATGAGGACGAAGGAGGAAAAGCAAGCTGTTCCTGTAGAGAGCAAACACTTGTTCTTTGGATTCAAAAGGAGTAGAAGCACCTCAGGTAATTCCTGCTGTGGCTGCCACCCCAAATCTAGCACACCCGTGGGCCAGGGCAAAAGAGGAGCCTGATGCAAAGCCTGGCAGTTCAGTAAATGAAAAATGCGTTAGTTCTGATACATCTTCAGCAGAATTATGATTCTTTCTTCCTGGAAATCTGCTCATCTGTCTCTAACTTAGAGGCAGAAATGATGATGGCATAAAGGCTGAATAAACCCAAAGTGGTTTGGTTTCGACCAGTACCCAGAATTGCGGAAATCTGGACCAATAAGAATTTTTTTCTACGGAACATAATAAAAAGAGAAGAAAGTGTTTTTGATACTCTTGGTCATTCAATGGGTATTTCTGAGGTTCGTGTAGCTCCATGCAACCTTCTCCTTCCAAAACCTGATGGTGCTTCAGCCAAAGGGCTGTATCAGAGCCATTCAGCCCTGTGGGCCATGGCCGTCCATGACAACAAACTTCACCTGTCTTCTCCCTTCACACTCTGGATCCTGAGCTTGTTGTGTGCTAAAACCAAAGTTGGTCTTGTCATGCCTGTCAGCCATGAAAAAATGTCCAGGATATGGAGAGTCGGAGTGTTCCCTGCATGGACATAAAAACTGTAGGGTATCCTGATCCACAAAGCTAAGTCACTTGCTGATAAATTTGAAAATATCTACAGGGAACTCATTAAGAGAAAAAAAAAAAATCTCAAGAATGGTGTAGTTCACAAAGCTCAACCCCAAGCTGCGAAATTACGGGCATCTCGGCAAGCCAAACTAAATGTCACAATGCAAAACTCCAAAGCAGAAACAAGCAATTACACCCAAAGAAGGACATAGACACAGAGACTCCTGGGTCACCAAGACTCCTCCACAACCAGATTCTGCTCCAATTTTCTTTGGAAGATTGTTTCTTCCAATTCTGATGCCTCTAGTTCTCAAGATTCTCTGGTTCTTGCCACAATATCCAGATTTAGGCTATATTTACAGTGGTTCCTAACCATTTGTTATTAGCACTTTGCATATTTTAATTGAGATTTTCAATAACAACATTAAATAGGATTGGCCTTAAGCCTAGCCCTTTAGGAGCTCTGGTATTGTCCTTCCAGCCTGACTCTTCCTTTTAACGCAAGTCCTTTGCTGTCTTGTCTTTATGCAGTTCCTCCTTATAATTCTTCTGTAATCCTCCATTTTCTTTAGCATCACTAATCAGTTCCTCATGTGACACCATATCGAATGCTTTCTTAAAGTCCAAAAAGATGGTATCTAGCATGTTTCCTTTGTCTAAAAACTCCATTACCTTATCAGAGAAAGATATCGGATTAGCCTGCCACAATCTCCTTTGGATAAAGCCATGCCTTATTCTAGCCCATTTCCCACTTATATCCATGCCTTTAATTACTTCTGCCTTCAAAATCTATTTCAAAGCTTGCATTAAGCTGAGATTCTTTCAATCTTTTGGGCTCTGAATCCCATTGTTTGCCCTCCCATACCCAGGACCCTAAGACCATGGCAGTTGGCATCTCTTTTGACCCCAGCAAGGGGTCAAAAGCCTCTTCTGGGCTGTGGGGCTTGGGATCAGGAGCGGAGATCAAACCTGCCAGAGGTTAACCAGTGAGGCACAGCTGAGGGGAGCTTCTGAAAGGCTGGCTAGCAGTGACTGCTGAAAACAGGCTCAAAGACAGACCTCAGATGTGGCATCAAGTCATAAGCCTAAGAGGAACCCTTAGAGGGTCCTTTAGATGGCATGCGTAAAGTTCACCACTTCTTTCAGGCAACTGGACTGAACAGGTCTGACTGATAGACCTATATGTCCCAGTTGCTATTCAAATAAATCCCAACTTAGTTGGTTTGAAAGCTGTTTGTCTGACTTGGCCAGCTTCCTTTACGGAAAATATCTGAGGAGATCCACCTCAAAGCTGTGGATGTGTTCAAGACTAGGTTGGATGGGACTTTGAGCAACCTGGTCTAGTGGGAGGTGTCCCTGCCATGGCAGGGGGGTTGGAACTAGATGACCTTTAAGGCCCCTTCCAACCCAAACCACACTATTATTCTATGAGTAGGAGACCCAACACTAAATTGACATTTTTCAAGCCTGTAACAATTGGCCTGATGTGGGAGATTCATAATCCCTGCAGTCTACGGTGCCGCTGCTAGTTTCAGAACCTGTAGTGAAATATCTGATGTCTCTCAGGGTTGTGCATTAGCTCCTGAAGTATTTACCTCTCTTGGTTAAACTTGCTCTGTCTCTTCTCCTTGCATTCCCACAGTCCATCCTGTTTCTGATATCCTGGTCAACATCTGCATCACTAAAAATGGAAGCCACGTCCTCCTTTTCTTTTGGAGTCTTACCGAGTATGGCTTTAATTTAGCATCCCCCTCATTTCAGAGTGGCCTCACTTATGCTTTTCTCATCCTCATTTCATTTATATAACCAAAGAGGCTTTTTTTCTCTTTGGTTTAACATATAACTCACTTTGGCACTTGACGGTTCTTCCTTCAGCACTATAATTCTTGACCTCTAAGACGTACTATTTTTCTGATCCATCTCTTTTAGCTTGGTTTCCCAACGAAAAAAAAAGGATTTTCACTTCCCCCCCTTCTTCTCCTGCAATAACTCTCAAACCCAATGGCCGGTTTCAACCCCACCTGAAAGGATGGTAGAAGCACCTCTGATAATTAAAATTCTGGAAGTTTTTTTTCAAAAATCAGCAGCTGAGTAGATGAGAGAGATTCAAATTAGCGTGTCCACTGAGGGAAAAGGAAGCATGTCTCAGCCATTAAATATTCCGATTGGCAGCTGCCTTCTTGTCAGTCAGCTCCTGCCTCCCAACCTGCCTGCAGAGGATCATGGGTGCACCTTCATATGCTACCTGCAGCTCAGGCAGGGTCTTGCTGGGTGGGGATGATATTACTGGTATGGAAGAGTTTGATTAAGACTTTGAGGTTGGGGTTTCTGCTGTTGTTTCAATTGTTATGGGCGGTTCTTCGTGGTGTGTGGAGTGCAGGAAACAACACACGCATAAGCAACCATGCTTTCCTGGTTGCACTGCTTACAGAACAAGATGCTTTCCTTCCTCCCAGGCTCTGCTGATTGTTAATATGTCTTTTATAAATTCAGTTAATTGTGGAGCCCTCTTCCCTGAAAACCTTGCCTGGATGCATTCTTAGTAGTTTTACACCTAGAATTCGATAAGTTGTTTCTGAACTGAAGTCCTAGAGCTCTTCAGGCCTTGCTAAACACTTCCCTGAGTTTATAAGACCTTTCCTTTTAGAACTGAAGAACTTTACCCACAGATTCATCCTTTTGTCCAACCTGCTATTTGTAATGCCTTACCGCTCCTCAGCATAAGTATTGCCCCTTGCTGATGGAGTGGCTATTTGGTAAAGAAACTCATGAGTTATCATGTCCAAGACACCTGAGATTTACCACTGTGAGTTGTTCTTGTTCTGTAAGTTATTATGTGGGACATTAAGATCTTGCCACGATGACAAAATTCCTCCACTAACACTCCATAAATATTTACTCATTTCCAGACCCAATCCCGCAAGTCTTCAGCTCATTATGAACGCTCCTCCAACAGAACCTCTTTTACTGGTGCACACACTAATGGTCCAACTCTTTTATACTAATCCATTTAGGTCCTGACAGATTTTTACTACTGCCAGATTCCTGCTGATTTGTATTTGTCCTTTCCTTTCTTCACTGCACATCCTTTCCTCACCAAGATTCCTGCTGTCTTTGATTACCAGACTTCCCTTCTCCTGTGGACTGTTACTAGACATGGAGAACGCATGAGCATCTCCCAGCTTTCCCCTCCCATTTTACCTCAATCACACCAGCTCTCTCATCAGGTGAAGTCCATGCTTTGAGCAGTATTTTCTTCTGTGAGTTCCTTCCAGAGAATGAACATCCCCAAACCTTTCTTTTAGCACCTTCTTTTAGTCCTCATAATTTTGTCCTTTTTTCCCCTGTGTCTCAGGAGATCCTACAAATCTGACAGAAGGTTACAGAAAGTTCTCCCATATCTGGCACATCCCTCCTTTCTGTATTGAATTGAGAATGCTGCAGTGTCATTTGCCTCAATCAAAAGGGTGATCTGGATACTCCCTTATAGTCCCAGATGTTTTTCAATGCTGTATTTACATCACATTCCCTTCAACCTGATTTATTCTGGCATGAGCCCCACTAGAAGGTCTTAATAAGGATTAGGATTCCTGGACCACATAGACCTTTCTACTGCTCTACTGTCTTTCCTGTCTTCCTCCTTCTTCTTCTGTCTGAGAACACTCTACTTCCTGCTTTCCTATGTAATTTTCCTTATACTCTGCCCTCTGTTTTGCTTGGACTCCAACTCTTCTTACTTTTACTGTCCCCTTTTATTTTTAACGGATGAGGTACTCCTCACCTCATCTACATTTGCGCTTATTTCTTTTGCATATTCATCGCTGCAGCAAATCTAATCCTTAGATCTCTTTCTTTACCAGCATCTGGCCTCTTCCTCTGCTATGTAGCCTCCAAACTCTTCTGATCACCTTATTTCTGAATATTCTGGCTTTTTTCATCTCTACCCCGTTTGTCATTTCCATGTTAAATTCATCATTCTGTCGGTTTGTTTTCAGCTCTTGTCTTTCACCAGCTCAGTATGTATTTGACCTTGGAGAGCTACCCCTCAAGAGTAATATGTGTCCAGTTCTCCTTTCTACTGTCTAGCATTCTTCTGAATACTAATATTGCTTTAACCTATCACCACTGCCTCGCCTTCTCTGCTTTACTCTATGGAAGACAGACTTCCCAAAGTTGTCTGAGTGTTTGACTTCCCAAACTTTTTTCCAGTGCCAGCCTTAACCCGTTGTTTTGTCTGGTCCATGTCTCGGTGTTCAGTTCTCCGTATCACTTCACCCACATCAATAACACATCCTGCAAACTCACTGACTGATTGAAGGGTGGCCTTTTCCCCTTAGGGACAACTGCAGCACAAACACCTGGGGTTTGGGTCACGGTATAACCTTTTTCATTGTGTTCAGTATAGACCAAGGTCTATAAATTGAAGGCAATACATAACTAGGACGTGACAACAAAAAAAGCTATCTTAACCTTAGCTTTACCACACACTGTAAGCTACAGAAAAAAGCTGAAAAAACAGCTTCTAGTAGAAGGTGTTGTCAAATCCATGGGAATTCTGGCTTCTGAGGCCTTTGTCTAATTGGATGAGTCTCATTCTGGGAAACTGATTGTACCTGGCTGGCAATTAACCTGAAGTCCACTTCTACACCATATGGCAAATGACTTGGGACTGTCTTCATCAGATAAAGACATTCTTCCACTGCTCAGAGCTTTATGGAGGACGATTCTCTCCAAGTAGTGTTTCCAAAAAGCAACCTTTTAAGGACAGGACCTGGAAGAGTGTAACTTGCACATCAAGTGGAATGGAATTTGCAGTGCAAAGTTAGAATCATTTAGGTTGGAAAAGACCTCTAGGATCATCAAGTCCAAGTTCCTCGCTTCTGCAGCCATTCTCCATGAAGGGCTTTCCAGCCTCCCTGGCAATCTGGGCTTGCTAAAGTAGGGACGCATCAGAAAAGCACAGTGCACTTGGAGGAGTTAAAAGGCTCACCACACAAGTAACTGTCAGCGGGCTAATGAAGTCTTTAGCCTTCGAACAGAGCGAAAATCTGAGCCAAGCCTCACTAATCATTCTATTATCAGCGCAAAGATCAGGAGCTGCTCTCTCCACCTCCCTGTTGATATACAGTCAGCTATTAGGGAAGCTCTGCCACAATGAAATCAGTCCTGTTGTGCTGCGGTTGGGTGAGCTGAAGGTCCCGCAAGAGGTGTGTCGGATGAGGTGCCTCAGATGAGTGTGACTCTGCGTAGCTGGGCACACAGTGGCACGGCGTGGGCTGGCAGAGAGGCAGCACAGCTCCTGCTGTTTGCTGCCAGGCTGAAAGAAGGGTGAGATGAAGACAAAGCAAAGGAGTCCATTTTTCATATATACTATCCTCATTTACAGCCAGGGTTTTCAGTCTGGGACCTCCTGTGGGCAGATGTGCACGGGTCTAGTGTGCAGAGGGTTTGGTGCTGGGATGAGTGCTGAGGAACCAATGCCCTGGAGGATCTGGTTGCAAAGCAACCAGTTTCCTTTCTTTGCTTTAGTTTTTTAAATAGGTGCTAAAATTCCTGACAGCACTGAACAGAAGTTGGGCTTGTACTGCCCTGCCTTCCCTCACTGCTTCAAATCCTTGCTTAAGGGGTAAGTAACATCAAATGCTCATCAGCTGCCTCTGGCTGATACAAGATAAGCCCTCAGAGAATGGATCTCACTATTCACTCCAACAACAAATACTTTCCTGATGTTTGGTGCCTTTCAGCAACCAAAGAAAGGTGAGAGATGTGCCAGCACCTGCAGCAGGGCTGCAGTTTGTGAAGAATCAGGAAGTTATGCAGATTCAAGAGGGAAGCTGAGGCCCTTGTGATGGAGACTTGTGGGCTGTAATTATTTCCCAATTGGTAATTCGGATGTGTTGCCTTGGAAAGCAGCAGATGGTAATTACATTCCATTAGATGTTTGTATTTACTGTGGAGCTGTTTCAGTCCTTTCAGCATGGGGTGGAGCTGGGGCCTTGCTGAACGGGCTGGCTGACATGCTTACCAGGCGTTGGAGCCGCCACAGGGGCTGATACTCGTTGGGGAAATGCGTGAACACTTCCACCAAGCAAGACAGGCAGGGACAGGAGCCACCCCAGTGACTGGGCTTCAGGACCCACTTCAGGGCTCAGTCTGTGGGATGAGGAGCAGAAAATTGCAGTGAAGCATGAGAAGGTCCAAACATGAGAAGCGCTCCTCTCTGTGCTAAACCCTGTCTTGGAGAGTTTATTACTCTTGGCTCCCATATTAACCTGCCCTTCTCATCCTTCATGCGCTACACAGCCTTGGATTCTTACTGTCCTGACTACATGAACCAGTGTAAGTTTTCCTCTCTCCATGGCAGGGACATGAGGTACCTGGCATTTTCCATTCAGTCCTTTTCTGTGGTCTCAAGTGGACAGTCTTGCTGCAGGGACAATATCTTTGAAGAGTTTCTGTCACAAATGTGTAAAGGAAGTTTTTAAGTCCTTAAAGTCTTCTCCTAGTTGGAAGTCTAATGGGGCAGAGAAGCATCTCTGATGTCTTCTCAAAGTGCAGGGGCCCTCCAAAGGAGCTTTTCTCAGTGTGGAAGGCTCTGCTTCAAAGACCTGTCAAAGTCTGTCTTTAAGGTTTTTAACCTCTCTGAAGAGTTCAGCAGGACTTTTCTAACTTTCTCCACCTTCGCCAGTGAAATTCAGCCCAGATAGATTGCATCTTAACTTCTTCTGTAAGATGCTCCATTTACCATTCAGCAGCAGGTAAAATAACATCCAAAAAGGGTAGGTCTATCCTGACCTCAAGCATTGTCCAAAAGGTTCATTAAAAAAGGGTAAGACTTTTACCAAACCTATGCCTCTAACTGAACGAGTGGTTATTGCTCGGGCCTGAGAATGCAGAAGAGGGCATGCAAAGAGTCCAGGACAGCTTGAGGGAGAGTAGGAATCAGCAACGGGGAAGAATTTGGGAAAATATTTCAAGAACTTCAAAGGAAATAATACAGATTGCAAATAGTTGTTATGAAGGGAAAGATGTGCAGTGATTATGGGTAGGCAAATCTTGGAGCATAAGGGGACAAGAAATTTGACACAAGTCTGCACACAGGCCTCATGAACTAATCACCCCATAGATCTGTAGGCAACAGAGACAGCAGGAGTCCTGCAGGAGCACAGCAGGATGTCTGGGCATGTCAGCACCACAAGGTCGTAAAGAAAGCTGAGGACATTCAGAGCAGCCACAAAATGATTGAAGGACAAGCTAAATAGGAAAGATTAAAGGAACTAAATTATGCATGGCTTGGCCAAACAGTGATTAAACAGCCACGCAAGGAGCAAAACTGTTCAGTGTTGTCTGATGACTGATAGCCTGAAGTTAAAAGGTGAGACTGATAGTGGAAAACGGGGACTGCACAACAGGGAAAGTTTTCTAAGAAAAGCTCTAATGCTGCTTCAGACTGTATTTCTGAAGGGTGGTGGAAATCCAGTTATTTAAAACAGGACTTGTCAAAATGCTGGAGGACATGCAGAGGGACAAGTGTGCTTTGCCCAAGGCACTGTCCCAGGGCTGCATGGGAAAGCCAGTGGTGCCCCTTCCAGCATGGCTCCCGGTGCTCGTTCTGGTATCGATGATCCTGTTACTAAAGGCGTCCTTGGGACAGGCTGTAGGCAGTGGAGGGAAGCCTTCAAAATTGTGCCCTGTGATAGGACAAGGGGCAATGGATGCAAGCGAGAGCACAGGAAGTTCCACCTCAACATGAGGAGGAACTTCT
>JAVSBS010017823.1:1365-17885 GCA_033124195.1 Coracias cyanogaster
AAAAAAAAGAAAAAAAGAAAAAGAAAGGGGGGGCGGGGGGAGGGAAGGACAAGACAATGCAAGAAAGCCTCCAGAGGCCAGTCGAGATAAAAATCTTAAGGGCATGTTCTAAAGCTTATCTGTAATGGTGACTTTCTGCGCAAGACCAGGAAGGCATTTGAATAATAGAAGGGTGTCCTCAGGTCTAGTACATCACTTCACCAGGTGTCCATACTTGGGGTCAATGCTCTACTCTTCCTTATAAGATGGGGAAGTGTGGTTGGGAAATTATTGCACATAAAAGTAGTTTTGCTATGACTGAGGGAAGAAAAAGAAATGCATGGAAAATTGGAGAGAGGAGTAAGTGGAACAGAGAAGAAATAGAAAGATTTTGAAGTGAGATGGAAACCTAGAGCATTGAAATTACCAACAAGACCTAAGTGTTCTCTCACATCTACCATTGTCAGACACAGTTCAACCAAAACCTTTTAAAAAGCATTTTTCCCATAATGACAAAAACTAACAGACAAAAGACCTTCAAGTTAGAATCACTGTACACATCAAGTTTCATGAGTACCTGCAGAAGCAAAGTTAGGGTTTAGAAAATTGTTTCCCCATATAATAAAAAAAAAAAAAAAAAGGAAAGAAAAAAATAAAAGAGAAATCTTATAAATACTTCATAGCAGATTTTTTTTTTCATGACCTGTCATAGCGTTCAGGTCAAATTACATGGATTAAAAATATTGCTAGAACCAAAAGCAAGATGACTTAGTAACTGAATTTTAAGCCAGAAGAAGCAAGCTCATACAGTTCCTTTTCTACATTCAAAAAAAAATTGTAGGGTCAAGAATTATATGATGCTCCTCTGGTATGTGCTTTTTGCAGGTAATCACAAAAATTACATGGAAGGAAATTAATATTATTACTTTATCTAAATTTTTTTTGGTCTTGTTAACATAAATCTAGAATTGTGGTTACTAGTATAGTATGCGTCTATTGTTTGAACTTTCTAGGAAGAGTATATCCATCAGTACCATGGAGTGAAAAACAAGCTGAAAAATGCAGCTTACTTTATATTGCATTAATATTACCTCATCTCTGTGTCTGAGCATCATTTATCTTACTCTGTGTTTTGGCATTCCACCGTAGTAAATGAAACATCCTTCTCTCAGTTAGTGTTGGCCTTTATTTTCTCAATGCGGGTTGACTTTCACTCCTTTGACTGAGACAGAGCAGAACTGAGCTGCCTGCCTATAAGCAATAATAGTGGCTCATGTATTCACGTACAGGATGATGACAGAAGACCTCTGGGAAGAAGCCATGCTGGTTTGAGCCGATGTGGTCACACACAGTGGAGCCACTTCCATGCCCTAGTACCGTACCAGAGTCTTGGAGGACTTTCTCCAGTTCCTCATCTGCAGTCTTACCTGAAGCTTAGGCATTGAAGCAAATTGAATTCCCCATCTTCTCTGGCAATTTGCTTTAAAAGCTGCTCTCTGGCTCCATCTTCCGTTTTGTTGGGTGGTTGGTTGGTTTGAGGATTGATGCTTTTTAAAATTTTTTTTTTGGTATATCGGGGTAAGATTCTTCTGAGTTTACAAACTAAGTATGTTTACTAAGTAGGTAATCACATCATGTGTGACAGTTCAGACAAGCAGGAGAGAATCCCGACCTGCAGGTGGAGAGGGTGGCCCAGAGGGGAAGGACCTGGAAGGTCTCCAGCTCTGCTGTCAGCCCTGGGTTCAGATACTCGTGTCCTGCAAAGGTGTTACTTCTGTTACAAGAGGAGGGTAAATCCCTTGCCCAAAAGGCAAAGCAATATGTTCCGTTTCGGCGAAATCATAAGTTTTTGGTAAACTTATGGTCATTACATGGTCTGGCAACATAATGACATCTCGCGTACCTTTCAGCTGAAACTGCCAAGCACTGGGGCCACTGAGTAGGAGTGGGACAATTTAATACACAGGTCGGCCTCTTTGCAGATACAAAGAAAACCAGACCTTTTATAAAGTGCTCAACAGTAATAATAGTAATATTAGTAATCCCAAGGACAGGCCCTTAATAAAGAAAAACTTGTTCATGGAGATTAAATTTTAGGCCCAAACGTGCCCCTTGGAGCCATTAAGTACCCTGATTTTAGTAGCTCTCACTCTGCAAGACGGGGACTAGTGTGGGAGCAAAACTGCACTTTGATTCAGTGCTTAAATTTAAAACTGCTCCGTTGTCAGCAAGCCAGATTTCAGCTTCTGAGGCCTCTTCCTCAATCACCCATGCAAAACCAAAGAACTTATGTACACAAAAGATAACCACATGAAAAAGTAAAACCACTTGGCAAAAAGTAGAGCTGCCTCTCAATAGCCGTCAAACGTGGCAGTGTTTTATTTTCTCTCATGCTTTTCTTCTCTGCCTGCTTGTAAACAAAATGTTTTCCAGCTTTACAGTATATGGGTTTTACAATGTCTTTAGAACTTGCACTTCTGTGCAACTGCAAAAATACATGCCTAAAACTCTCTCCTCCTCCTGTTTTGTCAGCAGTGATAGCCTTCATAAGATAGTTACTGAAAAAATATTTTTAATTTCAGATGCTACATCATTCTTGGAAGCATGTGGGAAACAAATATAGATGAGCTCTTTATATAGAAAGATAAACTTCACAGAGCACCAAAATGTTCTGTGGAACATTCACTTGTCCATCTTGCTTAAAAATACAAAATTTGTTATAAAAACACACCCTCAAATTTAGACATTGCTCCTTATATTGCTAAAAATTTGCTAAAAAGGTATTTATCAGTCACACAACGAATAGTAGTGCCTATCACATTTCTATTAACAAGACCTACTCATTATGACAGTTTTCTTCTATATTTCATTGGTTTTGTTTTATGCGGGCATGCAGAAAATGACGAGCTATCAGAAACACAGCTTGAATAGGCTCCAAAGTTATGGAGAAGATTATGCTTAAAAAATATGCACGGCAGTATTGCTGTGTAGCCCCTTATCGAGAAGAAATACACTCATTTTTAGCTCTCATGCAAGTGCTGTTGGCTTTGTAACTGACTGTGAACATGTGAGAACAAAAAAAAGTGATGCTGTGTCAGTGTGTGGGCTGCAAATGAGAACTCCTGGCTCATACATTTTGCCCCATAAGCAGTTCTGGCATTGTATGCAGTCTTATTGCTGGTTCCTTTGTCCTCATTGATCCTGCTATAGTATTACTCACATTTTGGGCTCCCGACTTGCTGTAAAGAACCTCTGTAATTTAATTCGCTGTCTTTTTGGTGGAACTTTCTGACCACTAATTCTTCTAAGCTCATTATTCTTGTATTTTTCTAGGCTTCAGGACTTCAGAACTTTTTTTTTTCCCTAAATCTTTCCTCTTTTTTTGATATAGAAGAATCATGGAGTATTGTCAATTAAAATATTTTCTATTTGGAAAATGCATTAGACTCCCCTATGTAACCTACTTTAAAGGTAAATAAATTTCTCTTACATAATGCACGAACTATAAGAAAGCTTTGCTTTTTTTCCTTTTCTTTCATCTGAAGTGTGCAATTAAGAACATGTCCAGGGAATACCAAGAAAATTTTCTTACAATAACTTTTGTCTTTTAGCTATTTTTTTTATTTTCTCACTTTTACTACACATGGACCTACAGTGGATGTTGTTAGGTTTACAAAATGTTTTCAACCATCTGAAAACTCCTGAAATTAAACAAGGCCAAGTGCAAGGTCCTGCACTTGGGTTGAGGCAATCCCCAGTATCAATACAGGCTGGGGGATAAAGGGATTGAGAGCAGCCCTGCGGAGAAGGTCTTGGAGGTACTGGTGGATGAAAAACTGGACATGAGCTGGAAATGTGTGCTTGCAGCCCAGAAAGTCAACCAAATCCTGGGCTGCATCAAAAGAAGTGTGGCCAGCAGGTTGAGGGAGGTGATTCTCCCCCTCTACTCTGCTCTCCTGAGACCCCACCTGGAGTACTGTGTCCAGCTCTGGAGTCCTCAGGACGGGAAAGACAAGAACCTGTTGGAGAAGGTCCAGAGGAGGGCCATAAAACAATCCAAGGGCTGGAACACCTCTGCTATGAAGAAAGACTGAGAGAGTTGCAGTTGCACAGCCTGCAGAAGAGAAGGCTCCAGGGAGAACTTATTGCAGCCTTTCAATACATAAAGGGGGCTTAAAAGAAAGATGGACAGAGATATTTTGCCAAGGCCTGTAGTGACATGACAAGAAGTGGTTGTTTCAACTGAAAGAAGGTAGGTTTAGACTGGACATAAGAAGAAATTTTTTACAGTGAGGGTGGTGAGACACTGGCACAGGTTGCCCAGAGAAGTTGTGGATGCCACATCCCTAGATGTGGCAGGTTGCATGGGCTTTGAGAAACCTGGTCTAGTGGAAGGTGTCCGTGCCCACGGCAGGAGGTGGGACTAGATGATCTTTAAAGGTCCTTTCCAACCCAAACCATTCTGTGATTCTGTGATGTGAGCATATAAAGAGAAAACCAAACAAGAAAACTACTATTAAACTATTAAACACTGTTTATTGACATACCGTAGAAAGTAGGAATGAAGGTATATTTAACATAAAAATAAAAGTCTGATACAAATTATAGCCAAAAAGATCCTAACAGTGCTATTGCTAACAAAGCTCTAGCATAATTTTAACATGCATTTTTCAATAGAAAATTTTTGGAGCTGGGCAGTTTTCTTGAAGTCAAGTAATTTGGTAGATTACCCCTTACTGCAATTACATGGAAAGCTTCATATTGTACAAAACAAGCATCTGAGTCCTTAAAAAACAAGGTAGACCTATTTAGGGAGCTAAAGCTGCCAATTTATGTCAACTCAAACCTGTGACAAAAGATTGCTTTAAAAGCTTGTGTTTCTTGAAGCAGGGTGGCTGAACTCATCCTTTCTGTGGAAAATGATTCCTGCAAAAAAGTCCTGAGAAGCAGCTTGAGAGCAAAATTGCAGAAGTTTCAGTGTATACCGGGACTTATGACTCAGTACCATAGGGCTGTTCCAGGAGTTAAAAAAGAATCCCAGATTGTCTAATTAAACTTTTTCATGTCTTATGCTGTACAAATGTTATGAGTCACCTTCAATTCAGCAGGTAAGTCAGCATTTCTGGCCATCACAGCAGGAAGGGGTTCCTCAGCCTGTGAGCACATCTATACGTCCCAGTGATGCCACATTTAGATATGCACTATTGCAGATGGTGTTGTGGAGCTTTTGGTTCCCCGATTACCTCATGGCCATTCCTGATAAGCATCATTTTTATTCTAGATAGATTAAAGCCAGGATGTCTGATTGCCTTGAACATCTTGCACAGTAGGCCCATATGTCTACAGTCAGAATCTACAGAGTGCCCTTTGAAGAGACAACCATATCTAAGCCAGGTTTAGCTGCTTTGAGGAGATGTCCTTTGGGATGAGAGTGGGTGTGGAACCACTGGCCCATTCTAGGACAGACACCAACTGAGAAAACTCATGAAAGTGGGAGAAATATTCTTTATTTGTAATATAGTAAATGCTCTGGAGACAAGAGGCTGTGTGTTTGGAGGGGAAAACCAATTACTTAGTCACGTCATCATACCTCCTTGTGTAAAACCATAATCTGACAAGATAGTAGAAATACATCTGTGAAGGCTAAGGAACTGGTGAACGTACATCTTGTACCTCTGAAAGTGGATGAGGATGAGGAAACTCCAGATGGGAAAACAAAGAAACCCCTAAGTCAGCCCATCTGGAATTAACTGAAAAAAAAAAAAAAAAAAAAAGTCTGACATTCTCAGTAGTTTTGATTAGCCCCTGAGGTTCAGGCTAACTGGCCCCAGAATAGCTTCTGTATTGTATGATTAATATGAGCATGAGACAACTTTCAGACAGCAGCTCTAAATCAGGTATCAGGGTAAAAAACAAAGGTGCTTAAAAGGCTCCATATGAGGCCAAATGATGCTCTTGAATTCAGAAGAACTTGCCTGGTGTATTTGATCAGTTCCCTGTAATGGGAGTGAACTAGGGCAATAGTGATTTTTCACTGAACCAAAACAAAAAACACTGTAAGAATTGGTCATGTTAGTGCTCTCAAAGTGTTCCAGTGAGAGGACATTGGAGAAGTGATGGGTAGTATTTAAGAACATGTAAAGACTCTCAAATTGTAATAAGTGACTCTTGGAAATAAGTTTCTCCATCTGAAAAAACATATGTATGCACATACTTAAACACATAAAAAAAACCCCAACAAAACCAACCAAAACCAAAAAACCCCACAAAACCAAAAAAAGAAACCTCTCCCTCAAGAGAGCCTGAGGCCAAAACTATAGCAAGAAATTCTGGTACCTGCTCCAGGATAGGTCCGGCTCTATTAGGTCATAAAACAGCCCAAAGATTGTTCTTTGGGCTCCGAGGCCAGCGTGTCCCAGCTTGCACCACAGAACTACATTTTCTTCTTCGCCCAAAAAAGAGCGATGACGCAAAACTGCCTTTGGGAAAATGGTCCCTGCTCCATGCTGTCCTCCAAGCCATGGCCAGGTACCATCTGAGAGGCTGCTAAGAGTCACATGCCAGAACTGCCAGGTAATGTGATTACAATTAAATTGTAAAAGCAGTGCTGGAGCATTGGCCTCTGAACCTTAGCAGTGTAGATCCAGCTGATTACTCTTCAGAGTTTTTGTACTTTCCAATCCCGTAGTTTGACCACAATGACCCTTCCACTGTAGGAGCAGGTACCAACAAGACATCTAGCAAACTTCTTGGCATTCAGAAGCTACGTCTTGGGAGTCCCAGGCAGATGCCGTGAGCCTGACTGCCACAGGAGCACTTGTGTGCCTGCAGTCCAGTTTCTCTCCTTCACAGTGGCACACAGTGAAGCATGAGCCATCCTCTTAAGCACTTGACTGTGCAGATTTATGTCCTAGGGACTTTGGCATCTGGCTTGCCAAATTTCTCCATAGGGATGTCTGACCAGACCTGTATCAATCAGCATTCAATTCCTTGATGACTTCTCCTGTGAGAGGAGTGCCAGATGTTAAGGACTCTCTTACCTCCTGTTTGATGTCATCATGCCCGATAGTTTTCCTCTCCCAAGTGCCTATAACTGAAAAGAGAGAAAAAAAGAGAAGAGAAACTAGGACAACTTTCCTGTGCGGGGATGGGCTCGAGCCTGATCTGAATGAGGAAGAAGAAAGAGGGAATGGTTGTGCAGCTGCAGCATGATTTCATACTGTGAACACATCGCTGGCCAGGGGTAATGATCTGGCTCCAGTACCTCCAAATCGTCTTGTAAAACTACATTTGCCACATGCGTAAAAGTGACAGTCAAAGAGGCTTTCCTACTATGGACTTTTCGGGGCATCTACCCTTTCCTCAACTGGAAGGCTGGCAGTGTCAGTTCAGACTTGTAATTATGGAAGTACTTTTCCTTTTAAATGATACTTCAATTAATTTCAGGGGCTTTTATTCATGTCCTTGGTTTTTGGCCAGAAAAATATGGAACTATACGCATTTATGTATGCACACATTTTTTAATATAAAGGTCCAAAAGAGAATTAAGGGAGAAATACCACTTCTGCCTAGGCATAGCAATTCTGAAGGGAAAATCTATACTCATTTTATGCTTTGTTTTTTAACAAGAGGTGACATGCTGCCCTACGAGTCACACTGACTTGTAGCAGAAGAGATTAAAAATTCTTGGACCATCAGTCGCAAGAAATCACAGGGCTGTACTTACAGAGGTCATTAACTGTCCCAACATCTGTTGGGTAACAAATTCTGCTAAACATAGATCATGAAACGGTTCTTGAATTATGCAGAGGATAATTTCACAATCCAGAAAACAGAATTCAAGCAGAGAAAAAGACGTGTAAGACCTTCTTATTGCCAGTTGGGGAGGAATTCACTATGATGTCAGAATTACAGGAAAGTTTGGTGCTAGTGGCAGTGGTCTGACTGATTGTTACCAGTGCAGTAAGGAGCAGATTTAGACGATGGTCACAATTACGGCTACAGACTCCACAAAGTAACTGACATTACAGCAAAATTTGCCTTAGTAATTAGAGAGATACCATGACAAAAGTGTCCAACTAACTAGATGAAAGTAAAAACTCTAAATGTCTCAGTGAAAACTACCGTAAAACACGTTAACACACAAGTAATATATTTCAGTATACAAAAGGGAGTTAGGAAACAATGAACAGATGCAGCAATGGAAAGATTCGTGCTATGATGGAAACAGGCTGAAGCATTCCATGGGATTTATAAATTCAAGCATAAGAGACCCTAATTCCCCTTGAAAAAGGATTCCTGTCCCATTCCCCATAAGTTAACGGTAATAGTCAGTTGGCAGAGGATCACAAGTGAGTCCAGTTTTGCCGCACTGGACTATAATGGGGTTAAAGGGCTGTCACTACCTCTGAAACAAGAACTCAAGTGATATCTGTCAGCCTTTGGAATCAGGAGTTCCTCTGGAGTCAGGAGTTACTTATTAGCTGCTGCAGAAGTCAGGCACAAGGCACAACTAATCATCGAAAACACGAAGAGTGAAAACACTTGTCAGAGCAAATGAATAGTTTTGGCTTTTTTCCCTCGGCCAGCTGAGGCGAGCCATAGTGAAATATCTAAGTAGAAATGTCAAGTAAAACACATTGTAACTTTTTCTGAGGGAAAAGACAAGATAAAGAGGACCTGAAATGGAAGACATGAAGAAAAGTAAGAATTGATCAAGGAAAACAAAATACACCCCGCCCCTCTGCCAATACCTTGAAAGTAAATGGAATAGATATAATAGTTAAAAGCTCAATATTTTTTGTCTCCTTTGCACTGTTAAGTTTCATCTTCCTTCAAGACCTCAGTTGCATAAATCACTGTTAGACTCACATAAAGCAGCTAACATGAATGCATAGAACAGTGTCAAGGCCCTAGGAAAACAGAAATAACAGAAAATAGAAATACCTCAAAGGAGGGTGGGAGCAGGAGAATATCAGAGAAAATGTTACATTGATCACACAACCAGCATACACAACACACTCTGTCAAACCTGGAGAGGTTTGACACTTAGTGTCAGCCTGAATTATGGGATAGGCTTTCTTGGACTTCTTATTTTGGACACACATTTGGAAAATAACCAGAAACGGTATATTGCCTTAAAAATGGCTTATCAGCAGGAAACTATTAGAACTGATCTCAACACACTCAAGGGTTTCCAATTGCAACACCATGACATTGAAAGCCATCTCCAACAGCAAAAGAAGTCATCGCTGACCGAAATAGCGCAGCTTGGTGAAGACTGTTGTTACGAAAAATGGTTACATTTGTAATTCAGGATTTGTGATAAGCTAGTCTTAAGTCAGTTCTAAAATTTTCCTAATGAGAAATGCTTTTTTAATCTCAGCTTGGTAAGAATTATCCTTTTGTGCTTTTTGAAGCCACGTTTTAAGTGTCCTTCCTTCCTGTTTGAAGTATTTCTAAAACAAGGCACTATTTTTCTGCGAGTTGGTACAAGAGAGCTTTGCCCACTGTGGCGTCCATTCAAGTATCGTGTAACAAACAGGCCTCATATCACGGCGTCAGTGTGTGCATAGAAGTAGAAAAACTCCTCTAACTTCATTTTAACTGTATCTTTTGAGTAACATGCTCAGCAAACAGTCCCAAACACCTTGCCAAATGTGCCTGAAGTTCAGAAAATAGATGAACAGACTTCTTCCCTGGATGAAAGAGGCTTTATCAGGTTTGTTTTATTCTAGAAGACCTGTCTGTGCTTTATACATGGCTTTTGTGGAGATTTCCAGTTAGCTACTAGCTAAGTTTTCATTAACTGCTAAGGAGCACAAGACAGACCAACTGGTCTATGTTCCATTTGACACTAGTCATGACAGCTGCTTTGCAAGGAGCAACTAAGTGCATCTTTCTTTTAGAGCATGTTTTAATTTGGCATGTTGTAATTGCCATCTTTTGATGGCAAATGCGTAATAACCACATTTAGAGTAAAAGCTGGATAATAAACTTCTACAGCATGGCAATATCTTAAAGAAAGAGCTCCTAGCTCTCAAATACCACATGCAGGTGTGATATCTCAGTGGGAAGCAATTTAGGGCTGAATGAATAATTCTGTCCTCTTGTTTACTAAGACTACACCTATTACACTGGCCAGTAAAAATGGAAAAAAAAACCAAACCAACAACCAAGATAAAAGAAAAATACACCTCATTGTTTTGCCTCCCTGGGAAGTGCTAGTAGACTATCTTTTAGCTGTAACTGCTTTATACTCCAAGCTGACTGGAGCTGGAGTAGCTGTCCCTCAGCTGCTCGATTAGTTAGATAAATTCTGCATGCCTGTGTCTGGGATCCATGGTAATGGAGTTACGTTGCTATGCTATGAAATGTGCAGGAGGGTCCAGTGCTTCAGGAAGGATATGATTTCCGGGGCTACTGCAACTTGGTAGCATAGGCAAGAAGGAATGCTTGGAGGAATGAACAAAAGCAATCGTGGGGAACGGTGACAGGGGATCGCTCAGGTCAGTGGGTGTGGGCAGGGCACCGACACCCCAGGGAAGCTTCCCTAGGAGGGATGTAACAGCCATCTAAAAGATTGTTTAAAAGTGGTGTAGTGGGGGGAAGAATATCCTAGTTCTGTTCCTGTCATTCTGAGGAGAGTCTTTGTGGCAGCATTTGCATTACAGGTATTTATGTGAAGGACTGCATTAACCCTTTACCACACACACAGGAGCATTTAACCAGGCCTACGGGAAGAAAAAGCCAAACAAAACCAGGGTGCACAGCTACAAATGATCTCTCTCAAACTACCTGACAGATATAACTATTATCTCTGGCCATCCTGACAATTTTTTGATGTTTTTTTTTCCCCTGGCATAGTAAGCAAAGGTCTTCTCAGACTTGTTTTAGTGAATGCAGAAGAGTCCTCCTGTGTTCACAGCCTGGGGAGCTGGAAGGAAGCTAAGAAGTCTGTACCAGTATTTTGCTGGGCACTCTGGTTTTACTAGGAATCAAGTGGACTGCTGCTGTTGGCCACTACCAGCATCTCAAGGATGGAAAATAAGTTCAAGAAAACAAAACAAAAATACAGGTAAAACATCTTAGCTTTTGTATGCTAGAGGGTGTTTTCTGTTCTCTTTGGGTCTTGACACACCAGCTGAGATACCCAAGAGACGGAATAAATTTAAAGGGCTGGAGCTGAGACAGGTTTTTGTCTCTGACCAGAACTCTACCTCAAGTGAAAGGAGCAATGTAACACATCAGGAAGGATATATATATAAACTGTAAATCTAGTTGAATTCTCATATATACTGCCTTATTACAACTGTAATTTTCTCCATGTTAGATCTGATGTTCCCCATGGTACCAAACAGCAGAGGTCCTGCTCTGTTAAACACTGTTAAATACATATGAAGACAACTCATAGCCTAGAAGACCTTTCAATCTAAGGCTGGTAATATTTAAAGGAAAAGTGTGTATCAAACATAAAATTTGATTTTAACGACAAAAGCCTCCTTATCTTCTGTTCAGGTGCCTTGCAACCTCTCCAGTATTAACTGACTTCTGCTGTCACAGCACAGATGGTCCTTGAAAAGATTAGTTTTTCCTGTGAAAATAATCTTAGGGTGCACTCCAATCATAACTTTCTTTGGAATAACCCAAGTACTTCACAAATATTCATTAACTTAAGTCTCCCAGTACCCAACATTCAATCTACACAGTTAGAAAACCAACTAC
Organism: Coracias cyanogaster; assembly: GCA_033124195.1. Classification (NCBI taxonomy): domain Eukaryota; kingdom Metazoa; phylum Chordata; class Aves; order Coraciiformes; family Coraciidae; genus Coracias; species Coracias cyanogaster. Next base: position 13,069 of record JAVSBS010017823.1, read on the forward strand.
ATCAAACCTTGACAATCCCCATTTCCTTGCATTTCTGCATTAACTACTCTTCCCCTGGATGCTACGCTGCTGTTCTCTGCAGTTCCAACTCCTGAGGCAGGAAACAGCAAGGGATTTGGATGACTGGAGGGGTGGTGGGGAATACAAAAATCCCTAGGAAGCTTCAAAGGCTATCCTCTGGGTTTCCCAATGGACAGACAATGAAAAAGAGGCTGTCTCTGAAGATGGGCCAAGAGAAGCCAGAATGCAACTTCTTTTGGAGGTCATCGTTCTGCAAAGGGATGTAGTTTCACTGTGTTCTCATGCTGGGGAAGCCAAAGTACAGACTTCTAAAAGGTGCTAGACAGCTTGAAAGGAAGGCATCTGCCTCTGCAAATTTTGGAAAAATAGGCATCCTCAGTCCAAGACCTAGAATATACAGAAAAAACTGAGATCCAGTTATCTTAATGTCACTTTTCTGAAAAAAAAATAAAAATAAAAATTGGGGTTACATCTTACTGGACCCCAGCCTTCTCAGTAATTACTCAAACTGGGATGAGTTCTATATGTTTACCAAAGCTACATGAATTGTAAGATTAAATCAGTTTCTCTTTGGTAACAATTTCAGGAAGAGGAAAAAAACTCCAGTAGGTCAAAACCCACTGAATTGAAACTAATACAAACGACCCAAAAACTCAACAATTTGCCATGTATGTAAGACAAGTGAAAAATAAGATCTTATTTATAAAAAAAAAGCAAGTTGAATGCACAGAATTTGGCTAAAGAAAGGCTAAAAAGAATATAGGACACAAGTATTAAAAGATAATAAATTGAAAATCAGAATGCTGTATAAAAATGTATATTTTAATGACAAGCAGTAACATAAAATTAAGTAATGGAAAATAGAAGACTTTTAAACAGGGAAAAAAAAAGTTTAATGGTGACAGTCTAGAAGGTTCTGGAAGGGTAGTCTAAGGGAAGCTCTGAAAAATTTACCTGTGTCATTAAAACTTGGACTGACCAGGATCTTGAAATATTCTTTGTGAAATAATTCCATATTGAGAAAGTCAATTGAAAAAAAGAAGTTATACTGTTAATTTTAGTTCTCAGACCTGGTTGAAGGCCTTTAGCCTAACATCTTCCATGCAAGCCTGCAGTTTAGGACAAAATAAGGCTAACATTATGTGATAATACAACAAAAACCTGACAAATGTTGACTGGGAGAAGAATCTGTTTAAAAACACAGTAACAGCAAGTGATACCAAAAATGCTCTTCATTTTTTTCATATGATGGGTTTTTCTTGTTTTTTTTTTTTTTTTAACCAGGTATATTTTCATACTTGCATTTGAGTTTCAATTTATTGACTTAGCATTCAAATTTAAAATTAACTTTGCATTTTTAATACCATCTTATTTCTCCCCAAATGGACAAGCCCATTCTGAAGAAAATGACTTAAACATACACCTACGTTCATGCTTTCTCATGGACGCGTAACAAATAACAAACAAAAACTGTATGAAAGCAGCTGGAATATTTTGCATCATCAGGACAGCACGAGTATTCCTCCAGACAGAACCATGCTGAAATCATTAATCTAGATGTAAGAATGAAGGTAGAACTGGCTTATTTAAACTACACATGGGGTATAACTTTGCCCACCATGTAAAAAAAGCTGAAACCAAATAAGATGCATCTGTTTTCAGTGGCAGCCTCAAGCTCTCTCCCCGCTCAGCTTCGGCAGCTCTACCAGTAATGGGCACAAGCACTAATATCACCTGGGTTTGTTCCTTCACAGCAAATCTCCTGTACAGACTTGTAAATGTGACTCTGATGGCAGTACCAGCCATTATGACTCTCACATCAAGAGGCTGATACACACTTAAGGCTTGGGTTGATTATCTATCTTTGAAAGATTCTTTCTCAATATTCATCAAATTGGCCTGCTCCCAGCAGGAAATTACTAATGCCTACCACAGACAACACACACAGCCTTGATTCTGCCCTATAGGGGATCTAATGCGCATCTAAGATAAGATGCATAAGAGCGGGAAGGACTGAATGTTCCAAATGGCTTCAAAGATAATAGCAAAGAGGAAATACGTACAGAAAAGTGCAGTAAAGTGGTTTTTCTTGTGTAAATCCCATTGGAACTGCATACAAGTTTTGCCTGTGGGATTATTCTTCAGTGATAATCAACAGGGCTGAGGGCAGCAGGGGTAGAGTGAGCCCAGCTGCTTCGGTCCCGCCTTCCTCTTGTGTTGGTAAGAAAATGACAGCTTGCAATTTTCAAAGTTGATTCAGAATTCATGCTGGTTTATGACCAATTCTACCACTAAATTAATATGGCTCCCCCCCCCCCGCATTTACTGGCAACAAAACTGAAAAGTTCCAAATGACCCTCCAGGATTTATGCAAAGTCTCCATGGCCCAGGCTGCCTTTCACCATGACACTTTCCTGGTATGGCAAGGGCTCTAAAATGACTTTTCTTTTTCCATAATTTTGAAGAAGGAACCATTCCAGAATTTCCCATTTTGAGGATGCTCTCCGAGAAGATACATGGTGCTTGACACAGAAAAAGCTGTTTTTATTAGGATGGGCAATGAAATGTCAGCAACATACAAAGAGGAGAGAAGATGACATGTCTGAAGAACGTGCCTATTTCAGAGATTTAAAGGGAAGCCAGTTAGAGGCCAACATCATTAACTCACTCAACATTATTCCCAAATGAAGCTACTAATCCCAAGGCACAATTTGTTACAGCAGCGCTGCAGACTTAACTTCAAATCCCACCACCTCAGGGAGACAATTACTACTAGCAGCAGCCAGTCTTGCTGACCTTAGAAGCTGCCGAAGATACCTTCAACTTTCTGCAGTGAGCTAGGGTAAGAAAGGTGTCCCAAAACTCCTCTGTAGAGAGAAAATGACTGTAAACCAAGTCCCTCCCATAGTCCAAATGCTTTACTGTGTGACAGGGGCTGGTATGCAGCTGGATTCCAGGGCAACACGACAACTCGGCCTCCACAGCACCTGCTGGTTTGCTTCCTCTGACAGCAGGGATTCAGATTAACCACTAGAACCGGGACCAGAACAGACTTGCTTCTGGTCAGGAGGCACAGCATCACTGCTGGAGTTCTAACACTGGAGTGCTGGAAAGATACAAGGAGCTCAAAAGCCACCGGGTGCACGTGTGCTTGCCACTCTTACACCATCAGCAGGATCCACGCTGAGAAATAATCACAGCAACAGATGTTGCTTCCAAAGAAACTCTGTCGCCATATTTTGGTCTGCATCATCTCCAAAGATTCCTTCTCAGCTCACACAGGGTCTTTGAGATTGGAGATTCCTTTTAGTGGGCTTGAATGGTGAACTGGGCTGAACTGAAGCGCCCCTGACTTCACCCCCATGCCTGAGAAGGGGTGGCACAGGTCACAGATGCAGCCCTGACAGGAAAGCCAAAATCAGCTGCTCACAGGCATAAGAATGCATGCCAGTCTGTAATGGAAATATGATTCTGTCCCACTCTCTCCCTAGAAACTAAATGCAAATATTCTATTAGTCTTAAAAAAAAAAAAAAAAGCCCAAACGAGCTCTTGCCTAACAAGACAGAAATCTTGCCTGGAAGAGCAAGATGAATAAAACCAGGACACTGCCAATTTTATCTTGAGAAGGAGCACAGTGGCTTCATACCTTGTAGAGCAGTGGCTGTGGGAGCGTATGAGCTAGATGAGGGGGAAAAAAAAAACAACAAAAAACCCAGTCAGATAGGAAACAGCAAGCAATCTCCTGAATAGATTCTGCTAAGAAATGGCTCTGGAGTTACTGCTCCAAGGCTACAAGAGCAGAAACAGCAGAGACTGAATTGCTGGGGGGAAAAAAGCCAAGCCACCAAACAAACAACTGAAAACAGACATCTTCGTTATTAATTGGTTGGGAACACTCCACAATTACATGATTTAGAGGAAGTAAATTTGGAGTGCCTTAGCACGGACCAAAGAAACATTAGTGTTCATCCCTGCCTGTATATAGGGGAAAAGGTCACAGCTAGGGCTAGCCCTTTTTTTTTTCCTTTTTCCCGAAGGATCGAGTGAAAGGCCAGACCACGACTCTGGGAATTGACCATCAAAATGGTACCGAACGCTGTTTTCCACGTCCTAAACCCGGCAGATGGGACCGAGGGCGCAAGTGCTGCCGGCCAGAGGCCGAAGCTCCCTTGCCCAGCGAGCTCCCCCCCGCTCCCCGGCAGCGGGGCCGGCGGCCTCCGGCCCGACCTGGGCTCCCTGCCGCCCGCCCAGCCCGAAAGGCCGCGTCGGCCCCTGCGCGTTGCACAGCCCGCCGCTGCCCGAGGGTTCCCAGGGGGGAAGGACCCACCGGGGTGGGTGGGACTCCCCGCGGCCCGGCCCTTCAGCGGCCCGGGGACCTTCCCGCAGCCTCAAGGAGAGCGGCGGCGGCCGTGAGGCGGGGCGGGGGGCGGCGCCCGCCCCCTTCCCCGTGACTCACCCGCCCGCTCCCGGCGGGGACAAACCGCCCGCGCCGGAGCCGCCGCCCCGGCCGCCGCGGGGGAGCCTGCGGCAGCCCGCGCTCCCCGGGGCCTTCCCCCGCCACCCTCCCCAGCGGCCGGTTGCCGCCCGCCGCCGCGCCACAGGGCAGGCGGGTGGGGCGGGGCGCTCCCTCCGCGGGAGGCGTCACCCCAGAGCCCTCGAAATAGCCCAGCGAGGTCGGCGCGGGGTCTGCCCGCGGCCGCGCCGCTCTGCTCTGCTGCCCCGCCACCGCTCCCCTATTCCTTCCGCCCTGGGATCATTCATCCCAGGAGCGGCGGCGGCCCCGGCCCCTGTAGCC